>JABUQX010066075.1:0-45000 GCA_015478945.1 Trachelipus rathkii | reverse complement strand
GCGAGAATAGAATCGGAAAGATTAAGACGAGAGGCAATTCTAGAAGTAAAAGAGGGAGCAAAATTGAAATGAGTTGAAGAATGAAGGGTCGAGTCATCGGCATATGAGTGGATAGAGTTAGATGTGCAGGTGAGAAAATCATTAATGAAAAGTAGGAATAAAGTAGGAGATAAGACAGAACCCTGAGGAACACCACTATTGACAGAAAAGGAAGAAGAAGTCGCCCCATTAACAACAGCCGATATTGAGCGATTTGAAAGAAAACTAGACATAAGTAAGCAAAGAGAAGGAGGAAACCCAAAGGAGGGGAGCTTGGAGAGCAGTGACGCGTGCCATACCCGGTCAAATGCTTTGGATATGTCAAGCGCCACCACGCAAGTCTCCCCGTAGTTCCTAAGGCGCGGAAAACCATAAATCGGTTAAATAGAAAGTATATCACCAGTAGACCTCGAGCGCCGAAAGCCGAAAGAAGGGAATGAGATTCCAGATGGTCTAAGAAATGAGAGTTGAGAAGGGTTTCAAAGATCTTAGATAGAATACAGGTGAGAGCTATAGGGCGATAGTTAGAAGGATCAGAGCGGCTTCCTTTTTTTCGGAATAGGTTGGACATGTGCGTGCTTCCAACACTGAGGAAAGTGTTAGTATTGAGACATAGAGAATATAGTTGAACGAGGGGAGGGGCCAGCTCAGAAGCACACTCCCTCAAAACTCGGGGAGGAATGCCATCCGGGCCACCCGCCTTCCTAACGTTCATAGATTTCAGGAGCCCATGCACCCGATCAAATGTAATCACAGGCAAAGGACACCTGAGAGGAGAAGGAGGAGGATGAGGAATGCCAGAATCGTCCAGGGTTGAGTTAGAGGAAAATAGTAGGCCGAAGAGATTGGCCTTTTCAGTTGGAGAATTAGCAACAGAGCCATCAGATCGAATAAGAGGAGGAAAGGCAGATTTACAGAAGTTGTTAGAGATGTTTTTGGCAAGAGGCCAGAAAGATTTATCAGTAGGAGAACCAAGGAGGTTAGTTATTGGTTGTTGAAAGCCCTTTGCTCGTCGAAGAGTATCCCTGCAACGATTTCTAGCTGAATGAAAATTAGCGAGTGATAGGAGAACGAGAATTTTTCCACCCCCGATACGCACTGTCTCTAGCCTGAATGGCCAGAGAATAGGCACGATCGAACCATGGATTATGAGGAGAGAAAGATTTAGTCGAAGAAGGAATGAACCTGCTCATCCCGTCAACGATTACAGCTCCCACCTTAGTGGCAGAAGCCGAAGCGTCATCAGAGTCAAAGCAGTCATTCCAATTATAGTTAGCGTAGAAACGACGCAAGGCCCCCAATCACCCCGATTAAAGTGCCAGAAAAACATGGGGCAGGTTGGAGAATTTAATTAGTATTATTATTAAAGTTAAGAGATATAAGGTTGTGGTCAGATTTACCAATAGGAGCGAAGGTAGTGTATTTATAGAGAGAGGGACTAGTAGTGAAACATAGGTCAAGTGTGTTCAAGAATTGGTTAGGACGATCCGGAATGTGTGTAGGTTCTTTGATTAGTTGCTCCAGATCGTTAAGAATGCTATATATATATATATATATATATATATATATATATATATATATATATATATATATATATATATATATATATATATATATATATATATATATATAGAGATAGAAAGAGAGAGAATATATATATATATATATATATATATATATATATATATATATATATATATATATATATATATATATATATATATATATATATATATATATATATATATATATATATATATATATATATATATATATATTCCAGAAGTTGGAGATTTCGTTAGAAATATATCACTAATTCCAACCTTTTTTCACAATCTCCTCAGGGATGCTCTGTATTAGATGAAATTATTGGGAAACAATTTCCAAAAACTGTTAAAAAAAGAAAAAAAAAAAAAAGAAAAATGAAAAAAGAAAAAGGATCAGTAACAATATTCCTCCCGTGAAATATTTTAAGTTTACCGCTCTAGATTTTTTTTAAATATATATATATATATATATATATATATATATATATATATATATATATATATATATATATATATATATATATATATATATATATATATATATATATATATATATATATATATATATATATATATATATAGTGTTTTTTTTTTATATATATATATATATATATATATATATATATATATATATATATATATATATATATATATATATATATATATATATATATATATATATATATATATATATATATATATATATATATATATATATATATATACATATATATATTGCATTATTATTATCATCAGACTTTACCTGTCCACGCCAGTACATTGACCTCTCCTAAACACCTCTATTATTTTCGGTCTTGTGTTCTCGTCACTGATAGTTTACTGATGTAGATTCTCTAAAATTTATTTGTCCACCTTTCACATGGTCGTTTCATTGGGATGACTTAGATTTAATGAAGCTCAGTTTAATATCTTTTGGTTATCTACCGTCATTCTACCCTATATGATCTACCGTCTTCTTTGTGACCTACCCGTCTCCATTTTGTTGTGTTTGACTCAGGAATTGTATATGTTGATTATATTTGACATCTGACCCAGTTGCTTCTTTTGATGCTTTTACGTGTTATTTCAAGAGTATTTTTCTCCATATTTTAATGTATTAATTTTATAGTTTCCTTTGTTCTCACGTCTAGGGTTTCAATTTACCAGAGTCATTTGTTATTACAGGCTGCACACTCACACACTACAGAAAAAACCTCTTCAAGCAAAATGAAAATTCACCACTGGCATCTGAAATTCCATTTTACTCCCCACCGCTCCAAGATACTTTTTTATTTTCTTCGGATTGTCTGTTGTTTATTTACCAAGTTCAAGATTTAGTTGAGACAAGGTCAATGAATTCATCCAAACTTGTCCCTAGAAGCCAAACTGACCATTATAGTTTGGAGAGCTTTAGCTCTCATTAGGAACATTATTTTTGATATTGTCTAAGTTTCATTTTTACGTACCACATTTTTTCAGCTCTTGTACCAATCGTAACCTCCACTACCATTCTATATGATTCCTCAAGATTATCTACACTATATCATTAACAAATAAACAATATCGTTAGAATTTCAAAATTAAAATTAAATTGAAATTTTATATTAGATTAAAATTAAATAAATAAATTATTTTATGTTTAATTTCTCATTTAATCATTTAACTACTCATATCTTCCATGTTTCCTCGACAATATACTAATTCTACCACGTGAGGTAAAGTAATTATATTATGCTGATTCGTAAACTCGCCTATCTAACTTCCTCGCTCGATTTAGTTTTTATCGTTTCCTTTACAAATAATTAAAAATATTGATATGTAACATAATATATATAACCTTATATATATATATATAAATATATAGTATTAATATATTTATATGTATATTAGTATAATGACTGACAATATATATATATAAATATATATATTACTATATATCTACTAACTATATATATTATATATATATATATATTTTTTATATATATTTATATTTATCTATTTATACATATAATAATATATAGTATAAAATTCATCTACTTTGTAAGTTTTCATAACTCTTCATAGTTATATAAAAATATATATATAATATTATATATATTAATTATATATAATTAAATACTATATATATATAATTTAATACTATATAGGTATATATGGTATCTTTATAAGTTTATATATGGTTTTTTATGCAGTTCCCAAAAGACTATTGAAAACCTTTAAAATAGAGCTAGTAAACACGCGTTCCAAAGACTTAATTTGAAAGCTTTTAACAAATTTTCTTAGAATTTCTTATCAATGTGATGTGTTTTGTTGTCCTGCAGAGTCAATAATATTGGACTACTTGAATGTGATCAGTTTAGCTATAAAATTTTTTAAATCCTTCTTGTTCATGTGGCTGGTTAAGGTTAATAAAATCATTTAAGATTTGTCTGTGAAATATGTTTGTTCACATAAGATCATGAGAAATTACAAAGAATAGTATAGAGAGAATGAGATAGCAGTCCATACTTTATCTTTTTTATTACACAGATATTTAACATAGTTATTTATGCATTTGTCAAAGGTTTTGTGTTCTAGCAAGCATTTATTGAATAGAACTGTTAAAATAAGACATTTTTTTCATCTCCATCTTTGAAAAATGTTTATTAACACTTCATCCATATCAAGTGACTCTCCTCTTTTCATGTGTTTTGTAGCATTCATTTAATTACTTGTCAGCTGGAAAAATACCATTGCCAGCATTGTATTTTATGATGTCCCTTTTATTTGTAATTTGTTAGATTATTCTCCGGTGGTAGACATCTTTTTGTATATTTTGAGGGACATTATTTTCAGATCCATGTTTGATAAGTTGAAAATGTTTTTATATTTTTCTAGTTCGCTCATTAGTTCAATTATTATTTTTCATGGAAATAGTTTTGTAACTGAACGTTGCTAGGTTCGGTTGCCAGAGGACATCCTGCTGTAGATGGGAGATTCTAATCACCACCTGCCCAAAGGATACCCTGCCCAGGTGTCTTTGATGTTTTCTAGATAATTAGATGTTTACTTTGTTTCATCGAGATGTTTTTCCTATGATGACGTCATTATTTCGGTTTATCTTATACTAATGAGAGCTTAATCTATCACATATTTCACAGAAAAGAAAGCAGGAAATATTTCAATATAGCATAACAATTATCATTTTTAAGTTAATAATTTTGCAATTTTAATTTAACCTTGAGTCAATGTTTTAATTATAATATTATAAAGGTATATACATAATTTTGTTCAAAAACAAAAACCAATTAACAATGATGCCGTTTATAAAAAAAAAAAAAAAAATTCGAAGGATCCTTAGTTTATGGTCGAAGGTATTTCGTATAAATAAAGAATGTGATAAGTTTGTTTTTCAATATCCTTATAACAGTAAAATATACCAAAATAATCTCACCGATTTTCAAAAATATCGAGGTTTTTATACAAAGGTTTAAGGTTTTAAGTTATAAGTTTGCAATCTTCATGAACAATTTTAGCTAGACGAACTTAGTTGATCGTAAATATGGGTCTGCCTAACACAGACGGAGAACTAGAATACTATTGCATTTTCCATTACTTGGTACCTTTATTAAGTACCGTAAGTATTTTAAACTCATCGGCAGCCAATTTAACATTTTAATGAAAGGATTGCGAATTATAACTGATGTGGAAATGCTAACAAATAATGGCAAATAAAACCTATTAAAACCTAAAAGTTCTTGGTATAAGGAGACCATATCAAAGTGATATTGGTTAAGATCGATTTTGTTAATGAAATAAATTCAAGGGAATATTTAGAAAGGTGAATGAGGAATACACAAAAATGCAGTTGCAAAAGACAATAATGTGCACCCGAGTGTGTATAAGGGGATAACGAAAGTTTCATAATGTCTGAGAAAAAAAGATGGTAAATCCATTCAAAGAAACCATATAAAAAAAGGGAATTGTGCTAAACTCATGAAAATTGCTGTCGACGAGAGGCTTAATTGTATATCGGAGAACTTCGTTTAGCAATGAATATTCAAATATGGGAAAATAAAATTCTAAATCATAAGAGATAATGGAACACAGCAACAAAAACTTTAAAGAATCAAGAATGTGAAATGTGGTATGGGTGATATTGTTGCATTATTATTTTAATAAAGAACTGATCACATAAGTTTGATCCAGGATTTTGTTGCCTAATCTTGATTCTATAAAAATATTAAACTAGTGAACAATGATAAATATAAAGCAGTAAGAATTGGAAAATGATTCTAGACAAAATGTAGAAATAAGCAAGGAAAACAGAAATGTGGCAAAATCAATGAACGATGGCATCGTTTGATGCATTCAATACATTTTTTAAGTACTACAATGGTCTGAGAGCTTTTCTTTTTTCTTCACATAAATCCTAATTTAATGTTAAATGAATCATAAAATTTTACTCCAACTAGAGCCAAATATAAGAATCAAGTTCTACGCACGTGCCTCTAACGATTTCTTTTCCGTCCCAGAACTTGTACTCTTACCTATACGCACCTTACTTCCAGTCTTGGGAAACTTACTATACAAAATCAGAAAGATGGCATCAAGAAAGTAAGAAATACTATCTCAGTACGAATTGTATACTATATACCATATTATATATATTATATATAATATATATATAATACTAATATATATATATATAATAATATAATATAATATATATAATATAATGTAGCTGAGGGGCGGTAAGGGGGGGGACGGGCTTTCTGGTGTGTAGTTCGACGATTTTGTTCTATTGTTCTTCCTTACCTGCTATTATGCGTCCCCATAGCTTGGATAGCGCACCCCTTGACCCACCCCCCTACATACTGGGGCTAAGAGGATAAGCATACCTACTGAAGAAAGAAACGATAAGACAAAGAAATATTATATATATAATATATATAATATATATAGTATTATATAATTTATATACTATATATATATATATATATATATATAATATATTATATATATATATTATATATATATATATAATTATATATATATATAATAAATAATATATATATATATATAGATATATATAGTTACTATATATAATAGTAATATTAATACTTATATATACCTCTCAGCTAGTACCTAAGAGCTTTAATACTAATAAATTAAACTTGATATATATATATATATATATATAATATTATATAATATATAATATATATATATTATATATATTAAAATGTTCTAGATGGACATCTTTAGTGTGTGTAGTATTGGAGAATTAGACATTGATAAAAGAATAGAATGAATGCCTCTTAATATGCTCGGTGTTTAGTGAATGTAAACATTCGCACATGCATGCAGACCGCCTCGCTCTATGCGCTGAGCGTTACGCCATATAAAATTCCTACAGCTGGTGAGGCCCGCTCGAGCGCCATTAGAAGAGGCGACGGTCGGCTGTGCATTACCGCTATGTTATTCGTTGTTAAAACAAATCAAGAAATTAATACGTCTTACTACTAAAAAGAGAGTAGAATTTCATTTACAAAAATTTCATGTCCGTCATTTTTTATTTTAGTTGGTTGCTTGAAAACTTGACGTTTGACGGAAACAGAACTCCTTATAGATTGTGACGTATTATCTAGAATAAGGAGAGAAATTATATTATGTTGCTCTTTAGTTATAAACTGTCACCCCGAGCATAGTTAAGAGATAAAGCTAAGCAGCTTGATTTTCGGATCAGAAGAAAATGGATTAGACATAATATTTTAATGGTTAGAGATGCTTCCGAAGCTTCTTCGACAGTAGTCGGCGTCCTAGATGCATTTTTACGATTTGCGCGAAGTATGGAGGGGTACACGAGATAATCGAATTAAGTTATCGATTATCGAAAAAACAATCGATATCTATAGGAGTACCCAAAATCTTGACATTATCCTGTGATGAGTTTTAGTACTTAAGTATTAATGATATATATAGAAATACTATAATATATATATTAAGGACTGGAAAGTAATAATATAGTAATATAATATATATATACCTATATATATAGTTATATAATTATATATTATAGTATATATCCATATTATTATTAATATGCTAATATTATTTAATATATATATGTATAGGCAAAGATATTCGTTTCGCGAATTATGATATGAAGTCAAAATTTATTAGAGTATAGTAGTTATTGCATGATGTATGCCACCGAACCTTATGTTTTGTGGCAAGCAGGAGTCATTGCATCTAAATACGTAACTGAGCTTAGCTTCATAATGTGTTCTTAAAAATCTTATTTTAATTAGTGTGTCATATTTAATCCCACACGTCATATGAGACGAGAACTACCTTCTAACACATTTGAACTCAAATATCACAATCAACATTTCTCTTTAAGAACATTAAATTTAATAGTAAAGTATCTTGTTCATTTTGTGTTCGTGTAATATATTTAAATCTATTTCATTTTCTAAAAACTTCAATATACTACTTATTCTCAGAGAGAATTAAGTGAAAGCGTGCACCCTAACCATCATCCGGCATTGTTGAGAGAGAGAGAATTTCTTAATATATCTTATAATTGGTAGTCCTATACCTTCCTGATCCTGAACACGCACTGATCACGATCCAAATAGTGGTGCGATTAACCACATTCGGAAAATACCTCAATTATCCTGTCCAGTAAATTATCGTTTTTTTTTTCGATCAAGAGGTGTTAAAGACCCTTACGTACTTGAATCAGTCAGTGAACAAAGCTTCAAAGCTTCGAGATATGATAATCGTAATTGCCCTTTCTAGTCGTAGCGTATATTTCATTTCGTAAACGTGGTGATAGGCGTCCTTCTAAAGTCGCCGCTAAGAGTTATAGACATGCGCAGACGGTATTGTAAATAAAAATCACGCGGACAAAGAGGAGTGGGCAGGGTGAGGTTTGCCGGTACTAGCCGGCCTTCACCGGGGGAACGACAGGGTAGCAGCTTAATTTTCCCTCCGCCTCCGGGAGTTGGTAATTTACCAACGTACAGCGTCCTTTCCTCGTGATATTTAGAGAAGCTGTCTTGTAACCACTCGCATCCTGAAGCGCGCGCCACCATCTATCTGCAAAACCCCCTGTCCCATTCCTGGCCCCGTCGGCTCGATCGTCACCCGAGGAGGACATACCCAGTATTTTCTTGTCTTCGGCAACTGTTCTTTCTCTCTCGTTTTCCTGCTCGTCCATTGACTATATATATTAAGTTTACATATTTTTGTAATAAGCTTGTATGAGCGACTTTAAATCGCGCAACAACGATATGAAATAGTTTTTCGTATAGTGTCACCTATTCGAAATCATTTACACCTTCTCAGATCTCAGTATAAATCATTTTTTTTTAAGTTTACTGATATGTTTATAATTCGACGAGCTTTTGGTACTAGCTCGGATCTCGATATAACTTATGTTACATAGAGTGTTGCGTGCTGATCGTTCTGCCACTTTATATATCTATATCCGAGCAGAATATTATCATATGTTCTCCTATATATAGTACAGCGCACATAGATGTGGTATTCTAAAAAAAATATTATTAAACAATATTTCGAAACTTGTGAGAATCATGTCAGTCTACCACTGAAAAGTTCTATGCTTGACGCGAGTCAATAGTACTTATTGCATAATATTTTGTCGGAGGCTCGAAGCCGTCGACCGTGACCCTTCCACTGTGGTGAGTGATACAGCCGCTAACTGTATGATTTCTTGTTCATAACTATAAAACCCAATGACCTTCATCACCCGCTGTCCTTCCATTAGAATGCGCGAGATGTTGAAAGACACAAACTGGGTAACTTCGACCCGATTAAATCAGGTCTTGGGACACTTCAAGTCGGTGTTGTTCCGCCATACAACCAGAGCGTATATCCAGCACAAACAACTCTATCAAAATAATTAATAACAAAACTAAGAATCGCACACTTCTAAGTAGACATGCATGACTACACATCGCGGGAACTAACACTACCATTCTTCAAATAACTAATACTCGTAATAGTTATAAATTGAACCGACAGCGTAAAAAACTAAAAAAATTCAGTTTACTAATCGACGAAAACATCCATACGGTCAGAGGCTAACATAAAAATCGACAAAACTTTCACATAAGGTTAATTCGTTATTTTTTGGTGTTATGTGAAAGGGAAGGCATAAGGAACGACCCGCGCGGTCATGCTTATCACATGATTCGATTCTTATACATAGTACTTTCTTATCTACTATTATCCATAATTATACATCTATACATCATAATCTACAAAAAAGTTATCGTATAATGTTATACAGCAGTTAAGCTGGCCACTCTATAGAACTGCTTCAAACAGATAAAAACATGACCACTCCAAAACATTAATCCCGTAAGCTTAATATTTATAAGTAGAGTTTATAGTTCTCATATTGAAGTGATTAATTTCCCAAGCTTTAGAACAAAAAATTTATGCTACAAACTCAGTTGACCTTCGACTTTATTTCTCAGCCATCTATTTGTAGACTACTATATAAAAATCCGCTCCGAGGCACTAGAACAAGTACGTCTCTCCCATCACCAGAATTGCAACTTCCTGAAGGTTACGAGAGCAAAGATATTGCACTGATGCTGTCAATGCAAGTTTCTAAGTAATACTACCACCCCGCAAAACCTAGACCTTACTTATTCGAAAATGTGGCAGGGCACCATAGCTCATTAAAAGCTTCCATCATCACCTCCACTATATGTGAATACGTTCCCTACAACCTATTACTAGAGATAATACTACAAACAACTTTACCGTCGTTAGTTTGAACTAAATATATAATAAATAGAAATATTCATCAAAGTAAGTCTTAATATATCCCTGAATTTATAATTTTTATAATTTAAAGCTGAGTATCTATACTTTCATTTTTTCTCTAATTTACTCTTTTTGTGCCAGATTAAATCATTGAACTACATTGAACAACAAGACATATATTACATAATCTACTATGAATAAAAAATAAAGATTAAATATTTAATAGTCATCAAGAGAATGATAAGCAATTACTAGAATTAGCATTTTTCACATACTTTGTCCATAAGCTTATAATCAGATTTATATCAACGTATAACGTCACACATGACTTGGTTACATACGAACATAAATCTTTATCACACGGACAAAACCATAACTCACCACCATCGTGGTGAAAAACGGTGAAGGGTACTGTACTAATAAGCCGATTTATCACTAATAATTATCTCAATCATAACTCATTGCACATGAATCTCGTAATGATCAATCTTTAGAAAAGTCATAAAATTTTTAGTAATATACACTTGGACGGGTATTATAGCACTTGTATTTTTAGCAGCTTTAGCGAAACGCTATACCCGCGGTCATAACAACATCAACTTGTTTAAAAAAATTTACGAGCTCAGTACGAACATGTATCCGTATTCCTATACTCTATCTCTTTAGCCCTTCTCATTATAGTAACCAGCGATTTTTATAATATTATAGATATATATATATATATTAATATTTAAGGCTCTCTACTTTTCCATCTCACTAATACTCTCCTTGCGTGTGTGGTGAGAGTTTTGATTCGAAATTCATTAAGCAACACGAGTGAGCTATAAAGATACTATACCTAGTATTAATATTTATTATATTCATACTATTTATAATATATATAATTAATATATATAAATAATTAATATATATATATATATATACTTCATCAATAATATAATGATTATATATATTTATATATTAATATATATATATATATATATATATATATATATATATCATTCTTTCATATTTATAAAATAATATATACATATTACGTCTTTTCAGAGATGACATATATGCATACTAGATCATGTAACTATTTATTATCAGCTATAAAATTATAATAGATATTACATCACGTGAAAAAATATATATAGCATTATTTAAATAAAATTATAAAAATATAAAATACAAATGAATAAAAGAAAATAAAAATGTTATAAAGCACTTATACATAAGAAATGACATTTATATTACCATATAAATATTAAGTAAAGTTAAACATTAAATACTATTTATATATATAATTATAATTATTTTATAATATAACATATACAGAAAATAAAAAATATTTACTATTTTCTTATATTATATTATATTTAGTTATATTTATATCTATATGATTTTACTTTATTATGACAGATAAAGATCTTTTAAAAATCAAAGAGGTTATGTATCATTAGAAATATTAATTCAGATGATTTTACAAATCTGATCTCCAGAGTGAGTGAACTTCTAACTATAGCATGTTTCTCTTCCGATAAACTAAGATAGGAAATATAGAGGATTTTCTAAAGAGTAAAAATGATATATTTTTATAATACATACCTATGAATATAAGCTAACATAACAAACTAAAAATGAATATTTTACTAGAAACTAACTCTATATATATATCAGCATAGCAGAGCTGAATAACATTACCGTAGTGATTTTATATATCCGACTATAGAATAATCCTCCAGAGAATTAATAATGATAAAAATTATTCAAATATTGTCAACCTAATATTTCATAACAGCTGTCAAATATTTTATTGCGATCAATCTATGTCTTGGCATTGATAAACCATATGACTATTAACAACAATATATAGAATTTGCCCTGCATATACTCTAGTTACTCTATGAAAATATATATTATACTAATTAGTAATGTATAACATACTATGATTTACTAACTATATTTATTGACACTGATTCTAGATACAGCAATTGCAATGAGTGAGGGAGCGATTCCCAATGTACTCATCCACTGCAAGCTGTAAGGCGCATCCAAATTATTCAATATAACTAATGGTAAATAAATGAATAGTTACTACTTATATAATAGAATAAATTATGTACTGTTTAACTTAAGTTCGATCTCCCCCATATACTACTATTATTTTATTTTATAAAATAGAAGATCTTTAGGTACTGCATGTCTTCAAAATATGTAGGATTTTTTTTTTTTATTGTTTTGCTAACTCATCGTAGGTAATTTATCATCATCACTACCCACCTTCTTTCCCCAAGACTGGGTAATAAAGATATATATAGGTAAGTGCTACTACATATACTGTCAATATCGAAAACAGAATAGATCATGTATATGATAAATAGTAATATGAGTACTAATATCAAAAGAAAACCCAAGCTACTTACATTCCCTATAAGATATATAATAACCTTTTAGTGAGAACTCGTCAGCAGTCAGAATATCCACCCTAGAGCTTTACGTAATCGCGACGGACACTCACTATGCATCTCGTCATGCTGGGCGTCATCCCCCAGCCAGTGCTACGGCCTTACAACTATTACCCTCTCACAATAACTAAGTCACATCACAATAATATTTAGTATGCACCCTTTTCTCTAACATCGCCTCTACTCAACTCATCAATATCATCCTCACCAGTGCATTTCCGTTTAACTTGATTCAGATCACTACTTTTCTTCGGGTTTTCCCAGCGGATCGATCCCCAGCACACTCAACCACTTACATCCGCTTAAACACACGAACTAGTCATGCATTCAAATACCTCGATATTTATCTAATATCTTCATCATACCTAACACACCTAAAGATTGTCCTATCTGAAACTATATATTTATAATAAAATATATATATATTAATAATCATATATATAATATATATAATATATATATATTAATATATAATATATATATATAGATAAATATATATTAATATATATAATATGATTATATAATATGAAAATATAAATATATATATAATATAGTATATAATAGATATATATTATAGTATATATAAATATATATATATATAATATATTATCATAGTATATTATATATAATATTAGGATATATTGTAAAATTAATGATAATACATATAGTAGTACTGCCATTTATTCTGTATTCGGTATTCTAGTTAATATGGTCCGATACTTCTTACATTTTGGTTTGAAGAATTATGAAGATAAACTATTTGATGATTCATAATATATATATATAGTTTCCAATCATTATATAAAAGGTTCAATATAAGGAATTCCATAAGTCAATAGCTGAAAAATAACACCCTACTATGAAAATGTCATACTCTGACGATAGAATCCACTTACTATGAATGGCATTTAAATAGATACATAATCAAGGACATGCATATAATATTTTCTTTCTTTCTTTCTTGTCTCATTTGTTTTTCTATATGAAGTTCCTTTTCGAATGAACAGATAATAACAAAGACTACGAGAAAAGATATGCAAAGAGACAGTAGGTGAAGCCGATTGAGTCAACCTGGCAGACAGAACATGAAACTACCTGTCATGAGTATAAGAACGATGGTCCCAAGCCTCTTTTCAGCAACGCCCCCTCTAAACGTCCTACCATTGTATTAGATATATGATAGATGATTAATGGATAAGTTAGAAGCTGTATTAATTAATGTCACTATAATAGGAATATTAAATTATATTCACGTTAATTATATTAGGTATACTAAATTATGAAATATATTATCCTACTTACACTATTATACATGTAAATCATCAACCAGAGTAATACCTCTATTCGAAGAGGAGAACATATGATATATTCAATATTTACCATACTGGACATACTTCGATCGATCTGTTTACAAGATCCTGACTCTCCACAGAGCTAGGAGTAAGTTTACACCGTAGCTTTGTGCCACATAATGTAGATCAGCGACACTAAGATGAAATGAATGCGAGCCCAGTAGGTTTCCCAAGTACTACAATCCTAGACGTAAAGCGTTGCCAAGAAAAACAGAAAAGGCCAGCCTTAACTCGACCTATCACTCGTTCTACCCATCCATTAACATTCAGTCAAGAGACTCTCCAGTCAGACAATTAACCACACTTAGCGCTTCATCGTAGCAAAACCGACGCTGGGAACCGTCTACATATGGTAGAATCCTCAGTGTAAGGAGTTCATCCTGTAATGTCCCTATGGCCATCAGCGCCTATACGCATATACTGAGACCCACAAAATCTCTCCGCCTATTACTACCATACGGCTATTCGGCATTTCACCGTTTACTTCGCGATATCCTCTCGCCAAATCTCACATTTATCTCATCATTCCAAACATTTACTGCTTATCGAGACTTGCAATACACACTTTTTCTTCGTTCTGCCTCAGCCGTCTGTTCTCCAACAATTCACTTCAATCCCACTACCCATAGCCCATATACATCCCTTCTTTCTACACCACCGACTGCTCGAGTGTGTATTATCCTGTTCCACATAGGACCATACCATCTCAGACATCACTTCATTTATTCTCTCTACATACAGTGTATAGTGTCCTCATTTGATCAGATTCACATCATCCTCACAGAGCTCAAGTCAACTCCCTCTAGATATTGAGTCATGCGTGATAGAAACATTAGACTAATTTGCTAGATCTTATACTATCCTTATGTGCCAGACCATAGTCTCTAACTATCGACTATAGCCAATAGCTACACAGGGAACGACATAGCCCTCTTAATGTAGAATCATCCTCGTTTGGCAGTTAACATTGATTGTTTGCACGTCAGAACTTAGTCCCTTTACATTCACCAATCAAGTCTATGCACCATCCACGTTCGTCGCCAATTCACCACGCATTCCGGGACTACACTCAGCACTCATCTCCCTTCCTCTACTCAGCTCTATATTCATTATATGCCTATACATATTTAAAACTCATCGAGATCCATGCTTCGTTCTCAAATCTTGACTGCTCGAGCGACCGCTACACATGATACGCTCTACGATCGTCGAGCGACTTTATCCTACAACTCCACAACCAGTAACTTCTGGTTTACTCTTATTTTTACGTTTACTTTCAAACTCCTCCTTTTACACAATCACTGCCGCAAGAATTATCTCTTCCAACTCCTACATCAAACTCTTCTTGCTAGACTCTGGTTACACAACACAAACCTACATCGCATATAATCTGTTAGGCCTAGACACCCCTCCACTCTATCTCCATCTATTCTAAACACTCATTACTGCCAATCCCTCTAACCTCTTTAAGTTCTTCTGCATAACTCCCATCCATAATGATCAATTGACTGAACCATGGCCAGACTATTAACACGAAGCCTGCGTCTCACTCGCGCTATTAGATGAGCTTCAAACAGTCATTAATATTGGACATCCTATCTTGTCGATTACTCACACACGAACTCTCGCTATCAGGCTCTTCCCCACTTACCATACTGTTCTCCATTCAGAAGTCCTACCACCTAACACTATGTATTCACCTAATATCACCTGACCATAGAGCTCATCCTGTTAGACTCCATTTGTCATACGAACTGTTTGCATATACTTACCAGATACAAATCTCGATAGAGTACAAGATATTCCTATTCGCTTACTCCTCTACATTTCCCAACATATTGTTGTGTTTCTAATGTAAACGATTTGACCTAACATCCATCTACCCATCTCCTTAACCGTCACCGTGTTCTCACCTATACTCAGTCTAATTATCAGCTCAGACGCATCTCTCATTTCTACCAAACAAGAACACCCCGCATAGTAATCTTCTCCTTTTATCAACATCTCGTAAATAACTAAATCCCGCGTATAAATTCTCGCAGAATATCCCCCCTCATACTCCCTATACGATTAGATAAGGAGTACTATCAATGCATCTCCTCAAACACTACATCGGAACTATACTCTACCATATTATAACCGTACTTATATTAACACAACTTTCCAAATCCAATCATCACACATCTCGCTCCTTACTTATCATTCACCATTATTTCTTTTGAAGACATCTGATCGTTAAACCATTCTTCAACTTCTCTACGATGGAAAAATTATATGTTTTTAGTTTAAAATTACCATCGATCCCCAAAAATCCTATTCCTTCTTGCTCATACCATCTAAAAACCCTACAACATTCCTATCACCTCTTCAAATTACTGATTAAATATTATGCATGAATTTTCTAAATGTTCTATTTATCCTAAATATAATATATAAAATATATAAATTAACACTCCCCTCACATCCATTTTCATTGAGTTACAAAAACACCATCCCTTATAGCATTAATTTCTAAATTTACAGGTTTTCACCCTTTGATTCGCATTCTAACCTTCCGCATCCTTTCCAGTAAAGAGACTTCCTTAATTCCCTTGTAAAAGTCTCATTTCATCCTCCTTACCTATCTGTTCAATATATCCTCTTGTTTTCTCACTACGTATTACGCACCTTTTAAGTATATCTTTTCCTCTTATAAATTCCTAAAGCAATCTTTCTTTGTAAAACGAGTTCAATCATTGGCTTTTAGTAACTCATAACACACGCTTCGCATTTTGAGACAGTGCGAGAGCGCAACGAAACTTCATTTACATTAAACCGCTTGCATCACTCTCTTCATATCCAACCACTACTACTATTAACTTCTTTACACGCTTCACATTCCGACTATTAGCACAACACATATCTTCCTTAGCACTGCTAACAAAGTATGCGTACCTCATTTCTCCCTCAATATTTGTTCAGGATTTCAACTTGTTCACAATTCAACGTATTTATCTACGTGAGCGCTAGTGTTATTACATACTATATCCTTTAATTTACCTTGTTCATCTTCAATCTCTATCTTAAATTTTAACCCCACTATCTATCCGTATTCACACCTTGCCTTCGCCAATCTCAAGCAACGCACTACTTCACATGATATCCTTTAACAAAGAACATCTATGTGAATAATCGCATAATCCCTGCTTTAAGAACAGCCCTCCACGAGATGTTATAGCAGATCCCACAACATAGCTTCAATCTAAATCTTCATCAACCAAACTAAAACATAGAACACTATCGCTTTTCGAATAATAATCTTTTGATTAACTTTCTCTATTTTGATATCTACAACCACCAACTATCGTAGCTGGAGTAAAAAATTAGATACTTGATCCGGCCTTATAATAGCTCTATGGAAATCCCTCTTCGTGATATTAAAGAAAGAATTGAGCTCTACGAACTACCTATACCTCTCAACTTCCTTCACCATGAGTAATAGTGCAATCATCCTCCTGGAGCCTAATTCTCATATTTCCTCCCTCCACCCATAAACACCCTCTTTATAACAATCCCAATTATATTTTGGATCACTATCGCAAACGCATTCAAGTCCCCCCAAAACTATACAATCTGAGAGCTGCCCACCATCACAGATCGTTATAGAACATATACATTCAGATATATTCCCAAAAAAAACTTCGTACTCTCAATCAGTCATTTGCGCCTACACCATTGTGCTCTAGTACATCATACAACAGTACACCCTAATTACGCTTTGAACCTTTTTCTCAATACTTTGTATCATTATATAAACCATATTAGTTAACTATTCTATTACTCCATCTACTTCACAGTTCTACACTGAATAACTCTGTGGCAACAATTTCCAGCTGCATCAGAAATTGACAACTCTCGTATCTCCCCATTCTACATTAGTCCGTTCTCACACTCCAGCAAACAGCAATACTATTCTACAAACTACCACCACCACGTCATTTTCACCTTTGTCCCTTTCTATGCGATTATAGTTTATACAGTCTACAGCTGAGGCCTACAAGTACAAATTTGCCCCTTTCTAAAACTTATCGATTTTTCATCACCATCCGTCGAGCCTCTCTTGATCCTCTAGCATTTTATTTCTCTGCTGACATTCTTCACATTACCCATCGATTTTTGCAGGGATAGTTTCTCGTCTCTGTAAACGATTAGAAAGGCACGAGCATTACGGCGTAATACATCGTACCTTTCTCCGTATGAGCTCTTTGCCCATATAGCAGTTTCTAGACTATATGACTAGCTATACGGCTGTATGAAGATAGGGCAAGCAACACCCACTACTGCGACTCCTATCTCCTTAGTCTCATTCTAGACTACACTGCAGCGAGACAACAACAGTGAGGCAGATTGCTTTCTCCCGCCACACATTATAGAATAGTAGCAAAGAGAGATTATCTTAGTAAGGAAGAATTGATAAATGATCCAGATGGCAGATGAAGATTTGTAAGTAGAGAAATGTATAGAAACAAAGTTTGCCAAATCGTACTTTTCAGTTGATAATATATTCTGGTACAGTAAATAATGACTTAGTAAGGGATGTCTGTTACAAATGTTGTCTAAAGAAGATGGGTGTTGTACTTAAGCCTGTGATATTAATGATAATTGTAGTAATAAATAATGTGGTCAGTAATATGTTGCCAGAAGTATATCCCCTCTATGGAAGAATATATAGATAAGCTTGTTGCAAAAAATAACAGCTATGATTGTTATCTCTCTTATCTACTTCTACTTCTCTCTCTTATTACTCTCTCTCTCTCATCTCTCATCTCTTACATTATTCATCTATTATCATAAAATAATCTCACCTTCATTTTCTAGCTCTCTTCCCTTATCTCATCTCTCTCTACTCTTCTCCCTCTATCTCTCTTCTCTCTCTCTTATACTCTACTCTACTCTACTCTCTTCTATTCTCTATCTCTTTTACTATATATCTATTCTTACTCTCTCTCTTCATATTTCATTCATATATATCTTACTCCTAGTATCAATTTTATCTCTTACATCTCTTCTCTCTCTGACTACGTCATTCTACTTAATGCTCTTCCCTGTCCTCTCTTCCTCTCTCTACCCTTTCCTCTCTGCGCTCCCCTACAATAGAATAATTGTGTATATAGTAAATAGTGATTAAAATATATGAGTGACTATGTAGACATAGCATATTTGGCAAGAAAATAATATAGCTAATGATAGTGGAAAGAACTAAGTGAACTAAACGTTATCAGAATAAGAAAAGCACACGCCTAGACTGACCCCCTCTTAGTACCTAATTATAATATATTAGTGAGATACTACTCTGTCATATTACCCCAGGAACATAAAAAGGGATTCAAACGACCACTGTCCTTAGAAAAGACGGAAGCGATTCATCTATCGTAAGTAACCGCTGAACGATCCACTACTTAACTTATGTATATAATAGCGTTCAAGTCATAAGTAGGTATTACATTCACTCACTTATAGGTCCACATGATGGTAGCTACATCATCAAACATCTACTACTATCAAATATACATATAATAACCCCGCCATATATCTCTATACTACTATCATGACACCATTATGCTTATTATTTATATGGTGTGTGAAACTCTAACGCGAGAGGATTCTGAACGATAATTGTCTCTGCATAAGCGAATATTTCAGTATACAAGGTAGTGTACAGTGTAGTGCGCAAGCCGGACGGCGTGTCAAATACTTATCGTATACTGTATACTGTCTGTGACAGCAGAGATCCGCGTCTAGTTTTGTCGGTGTTTTTTCGGTTGGGCACCACACGACGCACTCCCACTCCCACCGTGCTAGATCACCTTTTTCAACGAAGGCATGGTGAGCGGCAAACAACCAACAAGAAACCATTCATCAATCACTTTACAAGCATTAAACGCAACCTGAGGATCCCTTCCCTAAGAGGCAACTTCCCATTATAGCTGCGTGAAAGTGCCAAACTGGGAACCTTTACAAAGAGTTTAAAAGATTTTCTCTGAACTAACTTTTGCCGCTCCATGTCAATTCACACGACCATCACAACGCTGCAAGAGAAGGTATTCCACAGTAACATCATGTCCTTCTACAATGAGGGAGCACCACGTATATCTGTCACGGTTACCGTAAGAGCTCCAATGTTATACCACACCCACATTCATGAAATAAGAGAGTAAAGGTACCTCTTGTGCTAAACTGCCATGGGACCGCAGTGGTGGAGGAACTGATGGTAAAGAGTCAATTGCTTGAGCAACCTGCCGGCTTGTAATACATATAGAATAGCTTATAAGTTGCCAAAAATCGCCATGTTATCACGAGCGTCAAAGACGTCATAGAGGAGCAGCGAAATAAGTAAATGGACCGTATCAAATATAAGTATTCATATAGCACCGTTAACCTCATCACTGGGCGTACCCAAAAGAGGGGTAAGATTCGGGGGGTCACCTTAAGCCCAGCCCAAATGTGCAGGACAAGTATGTTCCATTTAACAGTCGCCTGTGGTGATAATAATAGCTATATGCACATCAGAAGTTCGATAGTATTGAAGTCTATTCAGAAGTACATACTACGGTCTATCTGCTGGAGAGACACAAGGGGGCCGGCATAACATGCCGGCTTGTAACTAAGGCAACTGTCTGCTCGATCCCTTTTGTCAGCAACGGTGGCTCGGGAAATTGCAAATTAAATCCTATGTAGGAAATCTGAAAAGGAGAATAGTAAAGTTAACAGTACGAGTGCCCCAAGAGGGTAATCACTCGAGATTAAACGGCAACAGAGTGGTCTAACACTGACTATCAAGCTCAGTGAAAACTGACCTCCGTCTCGAAACACATCCGATCGAGCCGAGGTCATAACCCTCTCCAGGTGAAGGTACGCGAGAGTAGCTGTAGAACCCAATGGGCCAACAACTCTTAGGGAAGGGGTTAAAGGTGTTGAGAAAGAATTAATATAAATAAAGCAATGAACGCATTAGGGGGAATGTGTGGATATAAATGTGAGATAGGGATGTTATTTGAACCAGAAATAAGTTGAACCTTTTGATTCTTGAGTATTTATTAAATGAAAACTAAATGGAAAATACGAAATGATATTAAATACGGATATATATATAGGGTGAAGTTAGTGCTGGAAATTACCTGCTTGCGAGAACCAAGAAAAGGTGAGAATTGAATCGAAGGAAATGTATAGAGAGTTATTATATTTGATAGAAACCCGTGGAGAAGAATAGAAGAATTGCGATTGAACTTTTTGAGTCAGAGCCGCTAGCGCAACGATGGAAATGGTGCGCGCTATGTGAGCGGGAATATGGTGTGGGCGTTTGATCACCAATCGAGAATGCAAATAACCCAACATTGACCGATTACAAACATGTGAGGGAGAGTCCGTCGGGAGTCTTACGTGTGAAACCTCATACGGATTGTCGGCTGAAAGGTAAGCCAGTGTATAAT
This sequence comes from Trachelipus rathkii, assembly GCA_015478945.1. Lineage (NCBI taxonomy): Eukaryota > Metazoa > Arthropoda > Malacostraca > Isopoda > Trachelipodidae > Trachelipus > Trachelipus rathkii. Next base: position 23,356 of record JABUQX010066075.1, on the reverse strand, counting down.
TTCTGACGATGCCAACGTTCTGGACATCACATTAAAGGTTATGGATAGATGAAGAGAGGTACACCCGGTTTCTGTAGGATAGGAGGGCTTTTTTTTCTAACTTCATCATGTTTATCCTACTACTATCCGATATTGAATTCAAATTTAAGCCTCTTCCGACCTTGTATGAAACAAGAAGCAGAATGTTCTTGCATTATTTTCAAAACATTTTTTAGACGCATTCGCAACCAAACAGACTGAAAAATATTAATAATACTAACGCTTAAAGAACTATTTTTTTCTTATTTACAAGAGCAGAGACATATTGTGCACGCGTCTACACTGTAATTCTGCATGTCACTCCACCAAATTTTTTTTATAGCAATAACTAAAGTTATTAGGTGTAATATTATAAATATTTACCTAAATACCAGTATAAAACAATGTTTAAGTTATGAAAAACTGATTTCACGTGCGCATATACCAGGTTAAGAATAATATCAGACGAAAGTTATAACCCAATACTACGAATATAAAAATTAAACTTGACCTACAACTTTGATTTTAAACATTCGTGAAAAAGAAAAAGAGAAAGGAGAGAAAATAAAGAAGAAAATTACTCTCAAGGTGTTTAAAGAATATATATATATTATATATATATATAGATATATATTATTATATAATATTAATTATATATATATATATATATAATATAATATATATAATATATGTATATATATATATATATATTATATATATGTATGCGGATGATTGTTCTGTGTGGCGAGTCTGAGAGAGTTTAGAGGATTGTGAGAGATTTGGCAGGGTATGTAAAAGGAGGTTTTGAAAAGTAAACGTAATAAGAGTAAGGTATGGTCTCTTTAGTGAGGTCAGTCCTCAGTGTGAAGTATGTTAGATGATGAGCAGCTGGAGCAATGTCTGAGTTTAAATATTAGGTATATTTGTTGGATGAAACGGATTGATGCAGAGATGTAGTAGGAAAGTTGGAATGGCAGGAATGTGGCTGGTGCATTAAACGTTGGGAATAATAAAGGACTTAGAGTCTTGAGTGCCGCTAGAGTCTTACATGAGGTATGTTGTTACCTGTGCATGTAGTAGAGAGACTATGTCTGGAATAAGGAAGTATAGATCTAAAGTTCAGTGTCAGAGGACCAATCTTAGGGCATGTAGGGTGTGAAAGAATAATAAAGTGAGGAAAGAACTTTAAAGTGTGGGTGTGAAGAAAAGGGTAATGGAGAATAATGAAAGGTATGGTGAGATGTTTGTCATTGAAAGCATGAATGAAAGTCCGGAATGGGTAAGGGATGTAAGTGGAAGTGTGTTGGAACCGAGGCGGCTGGAGACCGAAGAAAATGTGGATTCGGGATATGAATGTCTGAAGGAAGAGAAATGTGAGTTGGCGAAGGCGAGAATAAAGCGGCGATGATAGGAGAGATGGCGGCGGTGTTTGTATGGAGGCATTGGTTGTGGCCCACCTGGTGCCAGGGGTTATAAACCCTTACATTGATCGATTACCATGTCATTGACGAGATACCACAATTGAGATCTGTTGTGTTGTTCTCTAGGGTGGATTTTTCAGTCTGTTGCATCCAGTAAGAGTCTTATACTACATATAGATAACTAAATGAGAATGAATTTGAACAATGTGTTGTGACATTTTAGGTTGGCCTAGATGAGAACTCTCTTATTAGTATAAATAGCTATGTGACTGTAAGGATTTCTTTTAGCAGTACTTAGCTTCATAGTTAATCTAAACCACATTTCATTTTACTCTCCTCACTATTTATTCCTTTAATATTTGAAATAATACCTTATCATTCTCTCAATCAACCGCTAATTCCTATATGTAGGTACTAAGAGAAGCATCTCTGATGATGCCTTGAAGTGGCCAGGAGAGGTGAGATATAGTAAGATAAGAAAAAGTACAGGAAGCAGTTATATATATATATGTTCTATATATTTTAATTCTATAGAGAATATATATAGTTCCTCAAAAAGCTAGTTCAAGCTGAGTAGTTTGATATATCTTTGGAAATTTTGAAAAAAACTTACTAAAAATCTTTAATGTTAAAATTAATGCAATATTAAAATTATTATTTCAAAACTCAAAACAACATTAATAATAATGAATTTCACATAAGTTTCTTGAAAGTAATTTTCTTCAATTAAAAACGATTAAGAAAATAAAATAATGATTGAATAATAATTGATTCAACTTTAAATCACTTACTTGAAAATAAAACCAAGGGCAACTAGCTCTAGTTTAGTTCCCCACTCAATGGTTGAATCCTCACTTTAACATATTTCTCCAGATAGGTTTCTATACAAATACTTATATATAATATATATATATATTAGATATAATATATATATAATTAATATATATAATATTATATAATATTATATATATATATTAATCACTATCCTTTTTATAGTTTTTATACACTTCTAATCCCCGCTTTATTCCCCTTATTAAGTCAACTTCTAAGCATATATGGGAAATTCTTCATCCGAAGAGAATAATCTGGAAATAATAAAATTTATGATCTACTGTATTATTTCTAGATAGCAAAAACAATATGGAAGTGATAAGTGATAGTCTCATGAAAACAATTGTGAGTATATAGAGAATCCCAAAGTAAACTATGACTTGAGTGAGATATAGAAAGTGAAAATTATCTTCCCTCCCATAAAATATAAAAAGATTAGCTTAATAGAATTATCTAATGTAACATCAAAATATCTTAATACAAATCCATATATTCATCAGGAAAAAATAATGAAATTATTATGCAAAATGAGTATTAATCTAGCCAAAATTCAACAATTTTCACTTAGTTTAGAGCATTAGTATTCATTTAAAATACATTATAGATGCCACTCTGTCACTCGAATATTTGACATATTTTATTTCACAGATTAATTGAACGTAATCTCCTTATACTATATGTAAATTGATAGTATATATATCAGCATTATTTCGAGGTTATTTAGGTATATATACTACGATTCAATAATATATTTAATTACATGAACATTATCAAGAAGTGATGACAGAATGAATAAATATATATCAAACGATTATATTATTATTTATATTTATTAACTGACACTCGACCGTGGTTTTTCTCTGCACCAACGAATTATGATTAAATTATGATTATCAATCAATCAAATATCAATATAATATATATATAGATAATATTAATAGTGTGAGCGGGTAATGACAAATGATAGTAATATATAGTGAAAGTGATAGTGATAGTGTGAAGTGAGAAGTATATGTGTGTAAGTAATACTTTTATTTTAAACACAGAGTATCCTAAGTATACTAGTAAGTGGTGATAGGTAGAGATGGTCTCGAAGTGAAAGTATGATTGATTTTATGATGTTGGTGAAGAAGGAGATTGATGATAAGTTAATGTGTGAGTAAAGAGATGTTAAATCAAATTAATAATTCAGGGTTAAGAAAATGAATCAATTAATATGTATTACATTTAAAATAGTTATTATGGGAGATATCCCCTAATGTAATATAATTCCAAAAGCCTTGATTGAAGATATGCAAATCCTAATCCCAAAAGTTATTATAAAGCTAATGTTGCCATTTACTCTCCACAAAGGGAAAAATAACCAATAAGAAATCCTCTTGTATAGAGAAAGAAAAATTACCAAGATTAAAAAAATTAATAATAATATATATTAAATATAACTATATGAGAAAGAAAATTACCAAGATTATTTCTAAGTAACAAATGAAGATTACTCCTCGAAAAAAGCCATTTACTCCCTGTTGGTTTTATGGTCAAAACTTGAATTGGAATAAGTGAGAATTTGAGAAGATACGAAAAACGTGATAGGAAAGATTAAAAATTATGATATTGAGATTAAAAATTACGATTTTGGGATTGCAACGAAGGAGGAGGAGTTTGGTTTATTTTTAACCTGTCTAATAAAGATACGAAAAAAGCTAATTACAGAATTAATGTGCGAAAGGAGGAGAAGTTCCTCTCTTCACTGTTCTGTAATGAAACTTATAAATAAATACTTTAATTAAGGAATGAAGAATACTCGAACAAAGGAACGACTGCTAATATCGAGAAATATAGATGATAATAAAGTACGAGTAATTGAGAGTAATATAGTTATTACAGTACTAAATGCGCTAAAGAGAGTTAATAAAATCAGATCTCAGTTGTTAAAACATAACTAAATAGAATAAATAATTTAGTGCATCTTTTAAAAATTTTATAAATATAAGAAGTTAAGGAATGATAATATATTATATAGTATGATTAATATATAATTAGTTAATATACTAAAGGATCACATATAACAATACTCTTGCGGTTATATCGTAGTTTATAAATATTATAATATATAAGTATAAAATTAATATATAATAATATTAATATATATTATATTATAATCTATATTAATATTTAAATTAAATATATAATTAAGTATATTATATATGGTATAATATTAATATTATATAATTAAATATATATATATAATAATTATAGTATATAATATATATATTATATAATTAATTATAAATAATATTATTAATATATATAATAATATATAATATAATTAATATATTATAATATTAATATATATAATATAAATATTTATATATTATAATTAGAAGTATAATAATATATAATAAAATTAATTATATATTTATATATATTATAATTATAAGTATTCTGTTTTTATTTTTCCTTTATATTATCGTAAAAAATATAGATCATAATTAATCCTTTATTTTTACTTTTATTAATATAAATATATATTATAATTTATTTTTTTCTTAAAAAAATTAAACTAAGCTTAAAGACAAACAGCTACGCAGCGCCATGTTTTTAATTGATTGAGGCATACTGCAAATTTCTCTTTTTTTCAATGTCTGCCAAATTTTGCAATAGAAAATAGCAAATTTTTTGAGTCACTTATGTATACCACGAGGGATAAACTTTTCAGCCAGAACTAACATCGATAAATATTATATAATAATATTTAATAAATTAAAATAGTAGGAATATATGTTAATATTATTTATTTATATTTAATATAAAACACTAATAATAATATATATATAAAAATAACATTAAATATAATAATTAATTAATCAAACAAATAATAAATAAAAAATAAATATAAATATATATAATAAATAATTATAATAAAATAATTAAGCTTGACGACGCTTTATCACAATCTCTATAGCTGTTTCGCAACAACAATACAACAACACAACAACAACACAACAACAACATCAAACAACAACAACAACAACAACAACTACAACAACAACAACACAAACAATTCTTATATCTATTATCACAAATCATACATATATACATTTTTCATTAAAGTTAAATTGCTAACAATAAATAATTTCAAAGCATGTTTATGAATATCTAGTTTTGATATACTAATAGTGTATTAAGAATTTGAGGCAATTACAAAGTTAGGTCGTCTAAAGGCTCCACGTAGCGTCTAGGTGTCAGGAACAACTTTAAAAGGCGACACAAGTCATTCGGCACCACCTTATATCAGATGCTCTCTCATACCGCTAATATTTAGAGAAGAGATTACTCGGCGAGCGCAGGCACCATTTTAGAAACTATATGAGTACTAATTGTAAATACAGAAGGAAGCAGCGCAAATAAATCGAGATTTATGAAGCGTCGTTCAGAGAATATATATATTAATATATATTATATATTATAATATATAATGAAAATATCAATCTTCGAGTTATAATTTTATAACCTTTTATGCTAATATTATAATATATTTTTGTAATTAACAAAATCTATTACATTAAAATATTATTTGTTTAATTAAGTAGAATAATATATTAAAAAAATACAATTAAAAGATTGCAGATTGCAATCGTTCTCTAAACACATTTATATTTACTTTAATAATAAGTAAATAAATGGATAGTAAAAATAAAAAAAAATTGGCTTTAATTATTCGGCCTAATCGGACGAGATACACACACCGCGCCGAGCGATTGCGCGAGCAACAGTATATATAAGGAGAGCTGAGGAGAGTAAATTTTTTTTGTTACTAGTTTAACGAATGGCCTGCGCTATAGCGGCCACGCACACCAAAGGTTCTGCTATGTAGAGGCGCCAAACTGTATTTATATATAATATATTTATTAATGATAGAAAGAGAGCTGGGGATAATTATATAATCGTATATAATTATTAATATATATGAAAGTATTATTCCCAAAATAAATTAATATCGTTTGATATTATAATAATATATATATATATATTATATATTATAATTATATATATTAATATAATATTAATAAATTATATTTATATATTAATATTAATATATAATAATATATATATATATATAATATAATTAATACTATATATAAATAATATTTATTATATATATATATATATATATATATATATATAATATATATAATATATATATATTTATTAATAATATATATAAGATATATTAATTAATATATTATATATATATATTAATATATATGAATTATATATATATATATATAATATATCATAATATATTATATTAATATATTAAGTTGGAATCTGGATACCGGATGTATTTATGGTATAACTTGATAATGAGATGAGCGGTATTACTAGGATGCGGAATTGCGAGACTCAAAGTAGTGATACTGAGTATAGCAGGATGCGGTAATGCGGATCTTAATATTGTATAGAATGAGGATGCGTAATTAGCGGATTTAGTATTTATAACTTCATTTCAAGTTTTATATGAAATTAATAATAAATTATTAATCGTATATATATACTATAATATATTATATTAATACTATATGAATATATATAATTATATATAATATATTAATTAATATAATATAATATATATATTATATATATAATATAATTAATTATTAATAATATTATATATAATATTATGATTATAATATTAATAAGTAATATATATATGTATAATATACATATATATATAAATTACATATAATAAAATATATATATATATATATAATATAATTATTATAAATATTAAAAATATATAATACTATATAAATATATATATTAATAATAATATAATATATAATATATTATATAATTATATATCAATTATATATACCACATATATATATTACCAGTATTACCTAGAATCCGTGGAAATCTATATGATTTAGTAGAGAATTGTGAGATAAAGAGGTAACACCAAAGGGCTAAATACTATGAGAATGCATAGTTAATGATATATAAATTATTTATATAAGTCCAAAATATTAATAACGATAAACGCTTTTAGAGTACGAGTTGTTATTCTACTGTATTAAAAAGGTTACTTATATATATATATACACAATCAAACACATAATAAATATAATAAACATAAAGTAAGTAAGAATAATAAGTATAAGTTATAATAATATATTATAACAAGCTATGACAATATTATTCATAAAAATATATTCTTACATCTTTAAACATTCTCTCCCCAGGCTTACGACCTTGCCAGTGGGGCCAAACCTCGCGCTTCATCCTTGGTGCTATCCATAAGTAATCATGATAACTCCAAGTCCGCCATCAGTCTTCATTATACACATAATACATTGACAAAAGGGCAATAATGGTTTCACCTCAAGTAATTCACTCTAGGAGTATCTGAATATCTCCAACTCCCACCAGCATCCTAATCCCACACTGCGGAGCGATCTATTATTCCCTCTAGTTCTTCACTCCCGTTCCCGCGGTTCTTTGGACCAACCATCCCTACACAAACACCTTCCACTAACTAAGAGAACTATCATACTCGCATCACTCTCTTCTCCCTCAATCGCACTCTCCCCCACATATTTGACACATCACGCACAAAATCGTCCATACAGCCCCATCATGTTAACAGTACACCGAATGAGACAATGATGAGCCAGCTTCATTCACCCAAACTTTAGCAATCAATGGTTTCAACACCACGCCACTTTACAGCGCGCGCGACGCCAGGTGCTCGACTGGCTCCGCCGTTGCCCTGCTGATTATATGTTCAAGTCTACTGGTCTCGGGCCTCATAGGGTTACAGCATTCAGATGTCTCGTCGGCTGGCTGAAGGGCGGAGCGCGCGCCGCGCGGGCCGGGGGCATGTGGCCGCGAGGTCGGCGCGGACGGATGCAGGACAGGGTTGGGATGACGGGGCGGGAGCGAGGAACAACCGCGTGCGGCCTCTCTGGATAGTTGGGCTCCGTCACCGGGTTTGGGCTAGCGGATGAGGGCGGAGATAGCCGTCTCGAGGATAAGGGGTATACTGCTCTTTAACATCCTGCCATAAACTAGCGCAGTCCTGGAGGCTCGGAGGTAGATGTCAATCGGTCTTGGCAACCGCCCGGTTCTCTTTCGCAGGAGTGCGTTGGTCCCTTGATGAAGTACTGGTGTATCATCTTAGTTCCTATCAGAGAGAGAGTTGTGAGCATCTCTCGAACCAGTGCGGGTAGACGTCGATATCTGAAGCTCGCGATCTCGCGGAACTCCCGCTTGGTGACTACCGGAGGAGAGTGTGTGGCTGGTGTTCGTCCCAAGAAATGTGCTGAGTGGAGTTCAAGAGGGGTCCGTGGGTTGGGTGTCTCGTCAGTGGTTGCCTGGCGAAAAGAGTCAAGATCACGCGTGTGATGTGCGGTTCTATGACCGCTTCACCGATCTTTCCGACTCTCAGAGGGACGAGTCTGCTGGAAAGTGCAGGCTGCATATGACCATGATGTTCACATCAAGTCTCTTGGCTAAGTACTGCTGCTTTGATAAGCGAGCGCAGTGTATAGGATCTGTTGTCCCAAATGGAGGCCTAGTAGACAGGGATCTATGGGCGAGCAGCGCGGACAGCAGCCTCCTTGATCTCCTAGTGTTTGTTGTGAGCTGAACAAGCGGATGGGTCCCGGTTGTTGTTTGATTATCTTGTGTCTTTACTGTTATGTGGTCATGTTTTTGGATGGGGCGACGATAGGGGTTACTGGTGGTCTGAACCGCTTTTATCAGTCTCCTGCCTCCTCATTCAAAATAACCTCTCCGAAGCTGTCATACCAAGCTTCCTCCTGGTATAACAGTAAGTGCAATAGCTTATCTTCCGAAGATCGATGTGAAGGTCCGATTATATTGCATTTCTGTTATCTGTATCATCCGCATGTCTGTTTGTCCGTATCACAATTCTTAATGTCCAAAACATTAAATCTGTAGTGACTTCTACTGACCTCGTGACTCATAACTGCTTCTTCACGCTAATCTGGATCATGTATGTTTTTAACTTGAAAGTTTGTCCTTTCTGTACTAATCCCCTTGTCAGATAAACTTCGTCCCATGTGAATCCATATTGTGGAGATTTCCTCTATAATATTTTTAAATCGGTCAGTGCGGTCCCCTGTACCTTATATAATGGGCAACTATTATGAACCCTTCCCCAATCATTCCCGGCACTCACAACTCTGCGCAACCGCAACTAACTGTTTTTCGGATCTCATACAGCAGACAAAAGGGCGCCTTCCATGCCCCTCTCCTCCCTCCCCAGCAGACTCAAATGATTTATCCCATCCTCACCAGGAGTTTTCCCGCTCTTTATTCCTTAACGCCTCCTCAAATTCCTGCCGCGTTATTTACTTCGCGTCCACTAAGCATCCTCTCAGCGATTTACTCTGCTCCATCCTTCCCTCTTATTTCCACCCTTCATGAAATAACAAACACATCCAAAGGCGAATCAACTCATAATGCAAAGTATCTCTATTCCACCTTTTGTTTGTTTTCTTTTTTTCCTCCCGGCTTAGCGAATGTTTGATCCTTGTCTCTCATGTATTATTGTCTGGATTATTACATACATCGTAGCTCTTATTGGCTCCCACTGAATGAAACTCTGGCCAAGCGTATAAAAATCTTTCTCTTCTTGGCTTGTCCTTCAATATCATCCATCAGTTTACCTTTAGTCTCTGACTTCGCTAAGGCCACCTCCTCCTTGTGCTTCCTTCACGCTTCAAAAAGCGATATCATCGCTTGTCTTCCACGTTACACTGCTCGTAGTATTATATATATATTAATATATAGTAGTAAATATATATTATATAAGTGTATATATATTTATATATATAATATATAATAGTTATATATATATATATAAATAATATATACATAAAGCAATGTATTATAAATATATAATATATAATATATATATATATATATATATAGATAATTTATATAGTATAGTTTATATATAAAATAATATGTATATAATAGTAAGTATTTATTATAAGGTTAATATATATATTATAGTATTATATAAATAATAAATATAATATATTACTTTACTAATAATATATATATATACTAAGATACTTAAAGTATTGATATATAAATATATACATGAAATCGAAATTAAATTACAGATTATATTCCCAATAGAGACTTCCCTTAGATCACACACAAGATGGCAATAATAGATGCATTCATATATAGGTGCATTTATATCAAATGTAGAAAACATCCGTCAGACTAATTCCTCAAATTTTCAAACAGAAGAGATGCGGGATGGACGGATTGCGGGAATGTGCTCGTATAGGATGGAAAGGAGACAGAGCTGCGGATTGCGTACTGGAGCGAGATTGACGGCAAAGCTTCAAATGTTTAGGTGCGGATGTACCCTGCAGAGAGTGCGGATGCGAATGGCGGATGTCATGTCAGGAGATTCACTAATGATATTACACTAATATTATAAATATATACGTCAATAAATACTAATATATATATATATATAGTATATAATATCATTATATAATATATATTATATATATTACTCTATATATAATATATATATATATATATATATATATATGGTCTTATGTAGATGATATGCCCAGTTGGTTTTGGACTAGTAAAAAGTGTCATTTCTAGCAACTTTTTACATGTTTTAGTTTTCACAAAAATTTTTAGTTTTTTAGGCGAGATAACAAATTTTATAATTTAAGTATAGTTAAAGTATACAATTAAAGCTACAGTTAAAGGGTGTTAGGTTAGATTGAGACAGTAAAGAATAGTAACACATAGGTTAAAAGATTAATTTATCTAATACTTTCCTGAATAAATTTGGAAAAAAAAAAAATTTATATTGTACTTAAAAGTATATATACGATTGGGCGTAATTTTGAACCACAAGCTTCCCTTCTTTAGGATCTTTAAATATTAGTAGATAATTTCCTTTTATATAAATATGATGGGTGCTAGATTCGTGGCCTTAAATGACAACTTTTGTACGAATCCAAAAAGGCAAGTGACATTCTACATAAGATCATGATATATAATAGTATACTAGCGTATAAATTAATATATTATTCAAGTATATACATTCACTATATCACATAATGGTATATATTATATGATAGGCATATGCAGAAAAACTACTTATATAATTAATATTATTACCTTTAGATATATAGCTAATTATATATAGAAATATTATATGATATATTATTTATATATATAAAATATATATAATATATATAATATATATATATATATATATATATATATAAAAATTACTAACCTAAAGTATAATGAATAATATATATTTATATTATATATAAATTATATATACTACTATATCTAATTGTATTCCTGTTATATAATACCACTTGAATGTATAATTATATAGAATATATATATCCATATAATAATATATATATATTATCAATAAAGACTTAATTATTTGAGTCAGTTCATATTTTCTGAAAAAAGTTTCTAATTTTCAGAGGGGGCAACACGAGGTCCAAGCCTCAAAAGCCCGGCTTGCCTTGGTGATGTTGGCTGAGTAACGAAATAATTTTCCTATTTGTAATTAGGGTTTAGCTTGTTATTCATTTTTTAGTTTAAAAATTATGTTGATTGTGAAAAAAAGTATTTGTGCAATATTTAACAATAAAAATGTCCGTTATATGGATTAATGAATTAATTGCTGATGAACATAATTAAAAATTCACGAAATCGAAATATGTTTCATTCGTATATGTGTCTATGAGAATATAGTGTTTTATTGTCCCCTACAGGGAACATAGTTCCTGTTTATTAAATCAAAAATAAGCCGGACTGGGCTTTTCCCTTTTCCGGTGCTGATGAACGAAAACATTTTACTGTCAATATTTCATTGAAAACGATGTTGGTTGTGTCGAGAGTTAATGATAAGTTGTGAATCTATTTAACTACTAATTTTCTTTTTGTGTTTTTTAAAATGAATACAATGGTGACGGAAAATTAAATTATTATCATTATACACAGCATCACAAGTTAGTATTTGAAAAAAAAAAACATTGTATTCGCTATACAAAATTGACCTAGGGTTCAAAATTATTTAAAACTTTGCATGTAACAATCTTCTTATCTTGAAGGAAGTCCAAGATTTGCAAAGTAAGTAAACGTTATAATATATATATATATAATATATAGTATATATATATATATATATATATATATATAATAATATATAACATAATATAATAATATATATATAATATATATATATATATATATATATTAATTATAATAGAATATATATAATATATATATTTAATTAAATTTTTATTATTCTTTTTTGTATTTATTTGATTATTATTAAAACTTAAATATATAAGTAATGTTTACTTAAAAAGGGTATTACTAGGTTAGCGGTTTAGTTTTGTGAAACCACGATCCATTTCGTTAGGTTTGAAGTTTTCTTTTACCAACCACGATCATCAGGTTACAGGCCCAAATTGTGATGAGGAGAGGGGTGAATGATGACTATTTTTGGAAACCACGATCCATCCCGGTTAGGTCGAACTTTACGGCTTTTAAGTTTAGGATTAAAGTCTGGTTCCTTGGTAGACACCGAATTCTAAATAAATAATATAAATATATATAAGAAGTATAATATATAATAATATATCAATTATAATATAATATGATATATTATAATTAAGATAATATAATATATATATTATATATATATATATAATATATATATATATATAAAATATCAACAAACCATTATAAATACCATACATTTGTTCAGCCAAGCCGAGCGGCTGGCTTGACTGGCCATGGCTCGATGCTTTTAAGCAAAGCCATCACAACCCATTTCAGTTCAGCCAGCCACTCAGGTTGGCTGAACGAACATCGATTCAAATATACAACTTTCCCTGTATATATATATATATATATATATATATATATATTATAAATATAATTATATAGATATATATATATTATAGTATATATATATATATATATAATATATATATATATATATAATATATAATAATATATAATATATATATGATGGCCAACGTTAGTATAAATCCGGTCATAATGTATCCTTAAAAAACTATAATGACGTAAAAACGGAAATACTATTTGGTGGAATTCTGGGTCCCAGATTTATGCGGAAAAGTAAAAAAAAAAAAAAAAAAAAAAAAAAAAAAAAAAAAAAAAAAATCTCAAAAACTACAAATACTACAGGGAAAGGGAATCAACTATTCAAATCTTGGGAAAAACGTAACAATAGGAAAAGTGGTTTAATACGGCACACTAAGGGGGCTCGAGCGACGGAAACACAGAAGGAGGGACGTTTTTTCCATCCCCGTAGGGGAGGGGAGGCGAGGAACCCCCGCGACAGCCCAAATACCAAAGAGCGGGGGGGTTTCCGGAGACCCTCACCGGGGAGGGGGGAATTAGTTCTACCCCGTAGTTCCCCCGGAAGGCCGAGAGACCAAGACTCCTGCCATCGGCGGTATACCCCTTGGTTTCTTTTAGTGAAAAAAAAAAAGCAAAAAATTTTAAAGAAATAAGTAGTCGATAATTTGTAACTGTAGAAACTGAAGTAAAAATAAATGTGTACTTAAGCTAACAAGGTCTCTAATAAAATGAGGCAGCCCTTTCTTTACATGTATTACTATGAAAGAAAAATAGTTATTCAATTCCCATGTCACGATCGAACATATTGGTGATGTTTTTAAAAAGTATTCTTCTTGTCATTTGAGCCTGTGACGTTCTGCCAGGATTGTCCAAAAATGTATTCATTTTCGCTGTAACTATTGTAGTTATTAGCAATATATTATATATATATTTATTTTTTTTTTTTTTTTTTTTTTTTTTACATTTCGTAAAAAAATTGGCCCAGCATTCCACCAATGTATTCCGTTTTACTGTAGCATTAATAGTTTTAAAAGATAGAAACTGTGTGGCGTACTTTAGGAGTAGAATTAGTATATATAATTATATATATATATTTATAGTAATATATATATATAGTAATCAAATAATAAACTATTACATATATAAAATATAATATAGTGATATAATATGTCTATATATATATTTAAACTATATATATACTATGATAATATATATATATAATAATTATATAATATATATATAATAAAATATAGTGAATAATAGTGTGATAATATGGGGACAATTGTCGTTTTCACAAAACCCTTTTGTACGTTTGTGTGTCACAAAAACCCAAACGTCGCTTGCCTGAGTAATGTGCCCTGAGTCCGCACGCGAACTCAAGGTGAGTGGGTTCTGGGAAGACAAAACGTAATGGGACGGAACTTGAGAATATATAGTATGAAATATATGATATAATATATATTTATAATATATATATTATAGCTATAATATATGATATAGTATATATATGATTATATATAAGTATATATAATAATATATATATATAGTATAATAGTGATAATTATATAATATATAACATTATTAGAATAATTAAATTATAGTATATAATAATATATATATATATGGCTCCTTTCTGTTTTAAACGACTCCGCAGTTTTTATTTTTTTTTTATTTTTTTTTTTTAATATATGGGGCTTCTATATGATACTACAACAATGGATTTCAGGTGGTAACGGCATTGAAGTTAGTAGGGAATAAACATATTGGTGCGAGCCCAAAGGGACCCGCGGAACTTTTGTGACCTTTTTTTTGATCCGCGAGCCTTTTTGGGCCTTGGAACCTTTTTTGGGCAAAGCCTTGAGAGGAATTTTTTTTACCTTGATACTTTTTTTTTTGGGCCCTTGGAACCTTTTTGAGACCCTAAATTTTTTTTGTGAGAACCCGGAATTTTTTGAGAACCCGGATTTTGAGAACCCGGATTTTTTGAGAACCCCGATTTTTTGAGGATACCCTAATTTTTTGAGAACCCGATTTTGAGAACCCAATTTTTGAGAACCCAAAGTTTTTTTGAAGACCAAAGTCTTCTTGGCTTAACCTTTTTTGGGCTGCCCTTTTTTTGAAGAACCCTATTTGTATTTGAGAACCCGAAATTTTTGAGAATCCCGGATTGTTTTGAGAACCCGGATTGTTTGAGAACCCGGATTTTTGAGAACCCTATTTCTTTGAGAACCCTAATTTTTGAGAAACCTATTTTTTGAAGAACCTATGTTTTTGAGAACCCTAATTTTTTTTGGCAACACTAATTTTTCGCAACCCTAAATTGTTGAAACCTTTCGAAGGAGAGGGTTGCGCCAACAACGGGTTGCGTCAGCATCCCCGTTTTTGTCTATATCGTGTCCCCACCCTAAATTTTTTTGACCAACTATTGTTGAGTCTCCCATCGGGTCATTTGCCTCACGGTAATTTCATTTTCGTCCTTTACCTTTAGGGCTTAGCCCTTTTTTGATTGTCCTTAACCTGTAGCTCCCGTAATTGGAAGGTTAACGGTATACGCTTATTTGGTCACAATCTGGAAGGGCACACACGGCGCACGCAACACACACACAACACACACATAACAACAGCACAGATTGAACCATACACTCTGAACAATTTGACTGAGGCGATGCGTTGAGGAGGAGATAGACGTATGCATTCATGATTTACTACACTCACACAGCTATTTACTTACACACACACGAGACCAGATTTAATTTGACAGGCTAGTGAGCCACAACAGTAGTAGTGAGCTCTAGATTTCGTATCTGTTATTCGAACACCGATCCTAGCAAGGTCACTTAATACACACCATTCACTAGGGCGCGAGTTTAGTGGGGATAGTACGCGGTGACGAGCGAACGATCAGATCATGGAGGATCGGTACTTGTACACGGACATTAGACAATCTATTGACATGGAGCTAAAGTGTCACGACACGGTAGTATATGGCGTTGTCATGTGCTTATACAGACACTAATACGACTAGTGACTCTTATGAATACGAATCGGGAATACTATCGGATCTGCCGAGACTATATGGTAATATCCGGACACGTATAGACGTTATCACTGGAGTTGGATTTGCTGAACACTATTTATTTAATTCAACACAATGTAGGAACTAAGGACGCTTAATATATAAGCGCAACAGTCACCTGATGAATTGTGACATCTCACCTAATAGAACTTAACATTTTAAGGCCTCATAGAAACTACGCTTCAATCATAATCCCATCCGGGTAAGGAAGTTAATCAGTGATGTTCTTAATTAGTGGGTTTCATGATTTCCTAGTGAGTCGAATTTATGAAGTGCCAGGTTGAAGTGCTCCAAGTGGAGTGGCCCAGTCACATGAGTGCCAAATGAGTTGGCCACCACAAGTGAAGAGCCAATGGAGTGGCCAAAGCTGAGTGCCACACCTAGTGCCGAAGTAGGGACCGTCTTGGACAATCAGTTAAAATGCCAAAATGAGTGCCCGACGTTTTTCAAAGCCTTTTCTCAGCCTCCTCCCTGAGCCCCGAGAATAGCCCTAGACGAATAAGATCGATGTGGGGAGGTTGGTCACTACCCCGAGGCTGGTTCTAGGAGTGTGATAGGTAATCGGCAAGGGGTGGATATATCTGTGACATTACGGTGTGTAATGTTGATGTTCGAATCCAAAATCGGTGAGCTGAGAATGGCTCCCTAGTGTGGTATGAGTTCAAGATGAATTTTGATCCAGTCTGACCAGAGCTAGGATAAGAGATAGGCAGCCGTGGCATGTATTATCAATCAATCATTATATATATATAGTAGTGTGGTGTACGAGGGTATTAGAGATATAGCGTATATATAGCTATCTGGTGGGACATTATTCAGTAGATAAATGAAGTGAGATACTGGATATGTAGCTATGATGTATAATAGGAGTAAGTAATACTTTCGCGAGTAACGAGTGAAAATGGTGGAATGATATTGGATAGGTATGTATAACTGATAGACTTTGGCATCTGTGAAACTAGGTTTAGCGACACACACGAGCCTGGAGCACACATACAACTACGACACTTAATGAACACACAATTCACTATGACACTTATACAACAACGATGACACTTATAAGCACTTACACTTCCATAGACAACTTAACACTACCCCATAGACACTCACAACTCATCACAGAACACTTCCCACTTACATATCTACAACTGGTGACACTTATCGCTTAACACAACCTACTATCCTTACATTAAACCTATAGACACTACACTCACGACCCCCAACACAGATAACACTTACAACTTTAACCACTCACACACTCGAATAAATTTGTGGATGCCTCAAACTTGATGCCCCAACCTTGATGCCTCAACTTTAATGGTTCATCTTTGATCGCTCAACTTTGAAGGTCATCCTTTTGTGACTCTATCTTTGATGACGTCATCTTTAATACCATCTATATTGATGATCATGCTTTGATGAAATTTCATCGGTTTTGATGTCTCATCTGCACCCTACATCAGAAACGAAGTGTAATATTAATGCGGTCCTTTTTCACCCCTAGTATTCACATGAACAAGCTAACCAACCTCAGGCTCAGCATGAGCTCCCACCCCGCAAAAGGATCCAGCCCTGGCACCCGCAGGTGCGACCCGCCGCGTCCCGTCCCCCCGCGTTCCCGCCCGCCCGCGTGCCGCCTGCAGGCGCAACATATTTCTGACGTTGGTCCCCGCCCGCCGCGTGTGCGCCCTGCAGGGCAGGCAATATCCGCGTTCCCCGCCGCCGCGGGCGGCCCGGACGGGGCGCGGTGATATAAATCTAGATTCAGATTTGATTTCCCTGCGCGAGGAAGAAATGGAATTGACAGTATTAAAGCTCATGAAGAGAATGTAAGTCGATTAGGTCGGCAGTCGAATTTTACTTGGGGATGTAATTTCTATGCCTGAGGATGACTTAACCATTGTCAATAAATTTCTTTTCAATAATATTACTATGATCATTCATTTTTATTTTCATAACTTAACCTTTTTTATTAAAAACATTTCGCGAACCTAAAACTGTAACTCTTTTAAGTCATTCTTTTTTATATATTTTACTTAATACTTTTTCATTTAATAAATTTAAATTAAAAATTGTATGTAAGAAGAAAAAAAAATCCAGAGTGTCTGAATATATAATTCATTTTAAATTTTACTTTCAATTTAAGACTGAAATGTCACCATAAAACAATAAATACTTTTACATACCTTATAAGAGTAATCCTAAAATAATAGAGGTGTTATACCTAATCACCTAGGGGATTTAGTATCTTTGTTTTACTGTTTTACTGCTTAAACTCATGTTTTACTGCTTTACTTCATATGTTTTACTGCTTTACCTCACAATTTATTAACATTAAAACGTAACCATTAAAAGCATAAATCAAGGTAAATCAATAGAATTGTTCCTAACACCAAGCGGGGGATTAAGTATCCTTTTTGTTTTACTGCTTTTGCGCTTAAATCTTATCTGCTTTACTGCTTTAAACTCATATGCTTTACTGCTGCTTTACCAATGAAGTATTTATAATTAAACATTAAAAAACATAAACTAATGCAAAAAATCAATTAAAGACGCTACCTAACACCTAAGGATTAGTATGCTTTTGTGTTTTACTGCTTTAACTGCTTTAACTTTCTGTTTGGGTTTTAAACTTTCTGCTTTTACTGTTTTTAACTTTCTGCTTTACGTTTTAACTCTGCTTTACTGCTTTAACTCATATGTTTTACTGTTTTAACCCCAATATAGTTTATTAACATTATGGTTTTTTTTATTGTTTTAATACTTTTTATTTATTTATTATTTTTTTAAATTATTTGTAATTAATTAATTATTTTTATTATTTGTTTTTTATTATTTTTTATTTTATTATACTTAAAAGGTGGCCATGTAGGGATGGTTATCATTATTAGAACAACAACACCCACACACCACAACACACACACAACACACAACACACCACACACACACAACACACACACAACACAACACACAACACACACACACACACACAAACACGCACGTACATACACACACAACTACAACAATAACTATTTTTTAATTAAAACTATTTTAATAACACCTACGTATTAAATTAAACATTACAAAGATATCTAAAAAAATTTATTTTTTCAAATGTGATCTTAAAACCTCTATAATAAATCAATCATTATCTTTGAACTAAGAAAAAATTTATTATTAACTGTTAATACTTTTTTGTTTTATAAATCTTATAATTTATAGGTTTCATCATAGGCTTTAACTAAATTTTTATGAAATTTTACTTAAAACATATATTTTACGTACCTAAAGAACATAAATCAGATAAATCAGTAAAAAGCAAGCCCCCTTAGCACCCCTCTACACCAAGCTACGCCATGTTTTGTTCTATTGACTTACTGCTTTTCATCATCTTTAGCCATGTAATAAGTATAAAAAAGAACAAAATAAAGTTTCCACTTCTCTGCTAACAGAACATTATTTTGGTAACATCTTTGTATAAGATTAGATTTGAACCCCACCATTATTCCTTATAAATGTCCATATTATTCGTATCGATGTTAAACTAAATATTTTCAAAGTTTATTAAATAATCAGGGTTTTCTTTATTAATTTCTATGTACATTGACAATCCAACACGAGAAAACAACAACCCGCACTCCTTACAGACACGAAACTGACCTCTCTCTGTAAATTGTGTTGAAATAACTACCTACTTTAGGCCTAAATTAAGGATAATCCTTTTTGTATCCTCGGGCGCATTTGGCCTAATTCCCAGGTCAACAATTATATTTCAAACTGAACCTCTTCTGTAAAATGTGGCGCAATAACCTACTTAGGCCTAAATTTAGGCCTAAATTTAGGATAAGCATTTTGTATCCCGGGCTGATTAAGCCTAATACAGGGTCAAAAAGGTAATTACAGTATAGACAAGAATCAAAATCAATGTTTATTATTATTTATAAATATAATTTCAACTGAAACATGCTGGATCGGTAAGATCCTTAAGCAGGTAAGAATGAAATGTTTTCCTTACTTGTGAGTGGGACGGAAGTAAATCCTTATCTCTATATGATCGCGCATGTATGTAATTGGTCGAGAATTATTTTAACGCTTTTTGGTTTAAGGTATGTAAGAACATGTTTTTTTCATATCCGAGCCAAGTTTCGTTTCTTTAAACTCCTTAAAACAATACCATGGTAAATATATGTTCATTTAAGAAAGTAAAAATAAGGATAATAAAAACTTTAATCTATATAATTGGAAATTTAATAATCATTAACCTACAATGATTTTTTATATATATTATATATATATATATATAATAGTATAAGTAAATTATATATATAATATATTATATATATATAATATATAAATATATATATATATATTATAATAAATAAATATATATATATAAAATATATATTTATATATTATATATATATATATATATATATAAATATATATATAAATATATATATATATTTTATATATATATATATATATATATATAATAATATATAAATATATATAATATAATATAATCAATACTGATATTTTAAATATAATTTACAATGTTTATATAATATAACATAAATATTAACACTTCCACATACATTTTTTCACATGATGTTTATGACTATTTCAAATTTAAACATTCTAAGTGTTTAAAAATATGCTTTATTTGAATTTTGCGCGGGTTGTTGTTGCCTCAATATCTTATCTCTATCAATACCATCCGAAGCACATATGTAGAAAAATTCTGCTCTCAAGATATCAATAATGTTTCTGACAGGATCAGCACGTAAATACTTCGCCCTGTTCTAATGATAATGAATTTCTGACGTTTCATGAATTTAAGAAGTTTGTCAACTTAAATGTTGTGATCTACATTTTTCATAGAGTCCTCAATACCCGGAATAACATAGAATAAGCTACAAGTTCGTAAATTACCCCAGTATTTCAGTCTTCTTTATCTGCAATAATACCCTCTTGCGAACTTCCAAGACATATATTCAGACCGCTGTATACCTTTATACGATTCATTGAAGTAGTAGGATCAAATGTACATGATTCATTAAACGTCTTCCATAATAGAAGCTCCATACCTATTCTGTGTGTAATTACATATTTAGAAAAGGCGAGAGTAAGTTCGCCTACCAGTCGCTACCCCTCCTCTAGCTAATAACAATCTTCTGGTGATTCTAAAAAGTTGGTGGACCTTGTATACCTTGGATCCATTCTTTCAAACATCGGTGCATATATACAAGAGTAGTTTCCTTCTGCGCTCATAATCAAAACTTTGGGTACTAGCGCAAAATATAGGTTGATTAATAACACGTAAAACATTCAAACCCGTTAGGCTTTTCTTGTTAAAATAAGACAGAAACACCGTAAGTCAGGGATCTTGATCAACTGTCCATTGTACAATTCTTCTATAGAGTATATCTGTAAGATGGGTTCATGATATAAATACAGCTGTATACACTTGATGAAAAATAACACTTTCAAGACTGCACACAGAAATTTTGTGAACCGTTTAATAACACTCCAAAACATAATGACTTTAAAAAATGGGTTGGGTCTAATAACTATACCTTGCCGTCAAATAGTAATTTCACCCAATCAGAAGGTAGGGCTCAGGATTATGAAAAAAACATGATTTTTTATTCGAAATTTTAAAAGGCAATAAAGCGATAAAATAATTCTCGACCCAATCAACAATACGAGGATATAGAATAAAGATACTCCGTCCAACTCACAAAAAGTAAACATGTTCCTCTTACCTGCTTAAAGGATCTTACCGATCGAGCATGTTATTCTTAAACAAAATAATGATTTATAAAATAAAATAAAACATTGATTTCCTCGATCTTGTCTATTACTGGAATTACCTTTCTGAGCTGGTATTAGGCTTAATTCAGCAGTGGGATAAAAGGCTTATCCTAATTAAGGCCGCTAAATTTTTAGACCAACGTATTAATTGCCAACAATTTTACAGAAGAAGTCCAGTTTGAAATAACTTTTTGAACCTTGGGGATACCCCAGAAGTCGCCCCGGATACAAAAGGATATCTAAATGTAGTCTAAAGTAGTTATTCAACCACTTTAAACAGAGAGAAGGTCAGTTTCCTATCGAAGAGTGCGTTGTTGTTGTTTTCTCGTGTTGGATTGTCAATTAACAATAATATAATAATAAAAGAAACAATAAAAATTAAAACATTGAAAATTTAGTTATACATCGAACGAATAATATAAATGTAACGTGAATAATTTTATTTTTAGATAAGAACTTAGAAAAGAGTTTTTAATAAAATACAATGTTTAGTTAAGCAGAAAGAACTTAATTTTGTCTTTTTATCTTATTACATGGCTAAAGATGATGTAAAGTCGTAAGTCAATAGAACAAAACGTGGCATAGGCCTGGTGTAGAGGGTGCTAGGGGCTGACCTTACTGAATTACTTTGATATGCTTCTAAGGTGTAAAGAATATATGTTTTTAAAATAAATTTCATAAAATTTTTAGTAAAGTATATAAATTTTTAATGTTTAAAATTTATAAACAGAAAAGTAATAACAGTTAATCCGAGAAATGCAAAAGATAATGATTTGATTTAGTAAAGATAAGGTGGTGGTATACGAAATAAGTTTAAGTTATATTGAAATCAGTAATATAAATGTAAGTGTTTAAATTAATACATAAAAGGTTTTAAATAAATTATACGTTTATAATGTGTAAATGGAGTGGTCGTGGTGGGTGTTTGCGTGTGTGTGTGTGGTGTTCGTGTGTGTGGTGTGTGTGTGTATGGTGTGTGTGTCGTTAATGTGTGTGTATGTGTTTCTAAATAATAATAACAATGCATGAAGTAAATAACAATTAAAAGTATAATAAAAATAAAATAATAATAATAATATATAAATACATAAAATAAAAATAAATAAAATAATAATAAAATAATAAAAAAGTTATTAAAACAAAATAAAAAACATATGTTAATAAATAATATGAGTTAAAACAGTAAAAACTATGAGTTTTAAAGCAGTAAGGAAGGACAAGAAACAGATTAATAGAGCACGAAGAGAGAGATCGAAGATACGTG
>JABUQX010066074.1:42500-45000 GCA_015478945.1 Trachelipus rathkii | reverse complement strand
TAATATAATTAAAATATAATATATATTAACTAATAATAAATAAATAAATAATCAATAATACATCCCAATCATAATAATTAAATTATCCATTTAATAAATAATATAATAATAAAGAATTAAATAATAATAATAATAATAATAATAATAATAAAAAATAATAATAATAATCATAAATAATAATAATCAATAAAAAAATATAATAATAAAATAATAATAATAATAATAATAATAAAATTAATAATATAATAATAATAATAAATAACAAATAATAAAAAAAATAATTTAATAATAATAATAATAATAATAATAATAATAATAATAATAATAATAATAATAATAATAATAATAATAATAATAATAATAATAATTAATTAATAATAATAATAATAATAATAATAATAATAAATGATAAATAATTAATAATAAAATAATAATAATAATAATAATAATAATAATAATAATAATAATAATAATAATAATAATAAAAATAATAATAATAATAATAATAATAATAATAATAATAATAATAATAATAATTAATAATAATAATTTAATTAAAATAATAATAATAATAATAATAATAATAATAATAACATAATAAATAATAATAATAATAATAATAATAATAATAATAATTTATGTAAAATCATTTACCTAAAATAAATAAAGAAACCAAAAATAATAGTTTTGAAATCTCCGAAAAATTGACACTAACATTTCGCGAAATTAAAGTCTCGAGAAACTCACATTTGATAGTCACAGTTCATAAAATACTAAAAAGGCACATATATATATATATATATATATATATTATATATAATATATATACCCATCTAAATAATAATATAATACCTAAAACTATATAATAAATAACAGAACTAACAACTAAGTACTACTATATAATATATCAGTGGCGGGCTTTTTGGGGTGATAGGAGCTAGGCAACGCCTACTTAGACCTAGTGAGCCCAAAAAAAATATTTAAAAAGTCAGCCACAAACGTATAATATATATATAATTATAAATAATATAAATAATATATTCATATAAAAAAATAAATAGAATAGTATATATTATACAAAATATATTTAAATATATATATATAACATCATATATACTACTAAAAATAACATCATACTATACTACTATATAATATACTATATATATCATATTAAATATATATATACTATATATAATATATACTAATATATATAAGGAATTGATTATCGTTTACGAAAGGCTTCAGCTTTAAGATGACCCCAATCACAATCTACGTACTCCCGATTCTTTTTAAATAGCTTAAGCGATCGGTTAGGAAAATTGTTACTCCGAACCAAGTCAAAAAGAAATAGTTCCTTCTTCTCTGAGGCTACGGAACTGTGGATGTTACCAGACGATCGGTAGCAGTTCATTTTTTTTAAAATTAATCTCTAATTTAAAATATGCAAACCAAAATTAGTAAGGAAATAAAAATAATATTCACTCTAAATAACATAATTTTATGATAATTAACCTATTTAATAATTAATTTGCTAACTTTGATCTGAATAATATAATACTCACTAAATATACCTATATACATCTATACAGTATATATTATATATATATATATATATATTAATACTATATATATATACATTATACTAATACTATATAATATATATATATATATATAGTACATTTATATATATATATATATATATTACCTAAAATATATATATATTTAAATATATATCCATATATATATTAATATATATATAATAACTAGATAATATATTATATATCAATAACCTCACATTATAAAACCTATATTACCATATATCACCGTACAACATACCTATACAAATAAAAATTTATATAATATAAGTATATAAAATATATATAATATAACAAATCCTCATATATAATATATATATAATCAAGCAATTTTCTTCGCCAAGTTCTTTTAAGGTAAGCACCATATAGTAGAAAGATTTCAAAGATTAATACTAAATAACAACTGGCAAGGAAGAATATATTTTAAAAGCTATACTGATCTTCCATGAGAAATGTTATAAAACAGTTAGCTTTTCGATTATTTTTTATCTGGCCTACCTCTTCAGACATATGTTATTTGAAAACTAAATAACATTTAATTCAATATTAATAAAAATTCTGTCAATATTAAAAACTATTAAAAGGGAGAAATTAGTTTAAGATTTAAGTAAATTTTTCTTTTTTTCTTTTTGAAAAAAGGTGTGGTGGAAAGAATGTTGTTAATTGTGGGATGAAATATATATTCCCCTGTTTGTATGTTAAAATTAGGAAGATTTTTTATGCATACTGATTCCATGAGTTTGCGTTTGGTGGGGTTGAGTACCTGTAGGATGGGGCGTATATCTTCGATGTTGATATTATGATTGAGATTGGATATATGTGTGGTAAGAGCGGAGTTTTGAGAGTCGTAAGAAAGATCATGTTTATGTTGATAGAGTCTTCGCTGAAGTCATTTATTTCGCCTA
>JABUQX010066074.1:32500-35000 GCA_015478945.1 Trachelipus rathkii | reverse complement strand
TCATACACCCTCACCGACTATAAATATAATACTATATACACCCAACTATACTTATATATATATATATAGTTATATACCCCAAATCAATAACTCGACTCACAAATAAGTTTAACATATAATCGTTTAAACGTATATAAAATAAATAAAATTATATAATATAATAAAAATGATATAAAATTATAGTATATATATATATAATAATAACTAAAATAAAAATAAAAATATGCTAAAATAAAACTATATTATAATAGATATATAAGTAATATAATAATAATATAATAATATATATATTATATATAATATATATTATATATATATAGAATATATATATATATATATATACATATAAATATTATTATTATATTATATATATATATAAATATATATACTATATATTATATATTATAGTATAATAAAAAAATAGAAAATAAATACATAGCACCGCAATACGAGTAAGGATATATAACTATAATAAAAAAGAAAAAGGAAAACAAAAAACAACCATCTAACCATAAAATACCTAAAACCAAAGTCAAAAACCCAAGAGAAATAGTATGTAACAATATAATATAAATAACCCTAAATAAAATAATAATAAACATATAATACTATATATAATAATATAATAGATAAGCAGATTGTGACTTCAGTTAACATTTTGTCATATGCGTTATAAATTGCTTGACAATCAGGAGAGTATTACCGGTCTGAGAGAGTAACAATCCTCATTCCAGTCCCTCTCCCCTCTCCCTACTTCCTCTCATCTCTACGTCTCTCTCTTTCTCTCTTCATTCATTACACTCTCTCTCTTCTTCTCTCTCTTCTCTCTCTCTAACCCTATCTTTCTACTTTTCCACTCTCTTAAAAGCGTAAAGAAAAAAAAAATATAGAAAATATATAAATTATAAAATATTAATATAATAAATAAAGGATATAACTAAGCCAAAACTATAACATATTATAAGTGTACAAGAAACCAAATGAATATATATAAATAATAAAATATAAATGAAATATAAATATAATACTAAAATTAGACTAAATAAAAAATAATAAAAAAACCACCAAATAAAATTACCCTATACCATAAACAAAAATATCAAACAATATTGAAAATGATATTAAGTCTATATAAAAGATAACTAAAAATTAATAATATACTTTTAATGACTTAATAAAAATAAAAAATACTAAATAATATATATAAATGTAAATATATAAAAACAAATAATAAAAAAATATTATATGAATACTAATAAACCATATTAAAGTACTACTCAATGTAAAATAAAATAATGAAATAAACTATTATAATAAAAATAAAAGAAAAGAAAAACAAATTTTAAAAGTGTATTTCATAAAGAACGTACAATTAACAAAATTAATATAATAAACCATCTAATATATATAAATAAAATAATTGAAAAAATAAAATAAGAAAAAAAATAAACTAGAAATAAAATAAGACATAACTACAAGCTCATGTAACATATGCGGGTTAAAATATATATATATAATAAAACACTAATATAAAATCTACTACCATAACAAGAGTATACCTTATATAACTAATTATATTAAAATAAAATAATATATTAAATAAATATTATAAGCGAATATATATAAAATAATCCCAGATAAAATAAGTAAATAAAACCCTAATAATAAATAATATATATAAAGCATATATAATAAATATAAGTATCCAATAATAAATAAAAATATTTACTATATATAATAATAAAAATATTATATATATAGAAAAAATAAATTACCTAAAAATAAGAAGTCATAATATGATAATAATAACCCTCAAATTTGACAAAGAGAGAACCGGAAACACGCCTCGACAACATGAAAATACTAAATTGTTTATTGTTAAAAAATAATAAATCGGGAATCTTGAATATATTATTCACGCCCGTTTATTAAAACGTCCGCATAAAGCGGATGCAAAACCCCCGCCTCGGAAAGGACCCAAAAAACAAGAACAAAGAAAAAAAAACACAAAACACACAAAAAAAAAGTTGGGCTTTCCCGCGGTCGCAAGCAAGACTGGAAGATGAGAAATCAAAATACCATATATCGCCATACGGCATCCAACCTGTGCCCCATATCCGATACCAATTATACTTTTTTCTTTCTAAGAAGACAGCACTGCAGAAATGGCGAACAACAAACAATAATAATATAACCACAAATATTTCTAAAGCCAAACGTTACGTTATAATAACCTATGATATAAAAAACTCAAAATAGTAATTATAGATATACAAAAAACCTACATAATATAAATATAAAAATAATATAAAAAACCTATACCTCAAAATATATAACTCTAACTAAAAAAATAAAAATATAAAAAATAAAATAAAAAAAAAATAAATAAATATAAATAAAAAAATATAAAAAATAATTAAAACCTAGTATATACCTATATAAAACATAATACCTATTTATACCTAACCATAACAATATATATAGTAATTACTAATATTAT
>JABUQX010066074.1:22500-27500 GCA_015478945.1 Trachelipus rathkii | reverse complement strand
ATACATTCACCTGAAATAAAAAATGACATATGATAACACACTAGTATACAGTATATATAATATTATTATCATTATTTAATATTATATAAAAAAAGCAAAACGCAAGATTAAAAAATATAATTTCTCGCAAGTTCACTCAAGCTGTGGTAAACATTTTGCTTAACTTTACACCAACTGATAGGATCATCATTGTGAAACTAGCGATTCTTGTTGATAGTTTTCAATCATTGTAATACATCCTATGGTAATGCGTTTGTTCTTCTATCACTACTGACTGTAGAAAATTCTTCCAGCGAATTTGTTATTGATTTACTTGAAGGTTGATCCGTACATTTCGTTTTTTTCCCTTTAAATCGGGTGGCGAATTAATAGGACTGTTCAGACTTCGAGTTTTTCAACTGCAACCACAAAAGTGAAATTTCACTTGCTCTAACTTTCTTGTATACAAAAAAAAGTTTGAATTAATATTGGGGAAGTATTCTATGCTAATTTTTTATTTAATTCTTGCTTTACATTTTCAGATTAAATCTACTTTAGTTTTATTATTATTTTCTTTTTATACTCATATTTTCATGCTAAAGACTGTTGCAAAAGTAGCTTCTTTATTTTAAATAATGGTCATTACATCGGAGTCAGGAATCTGTAGAGGTGTTGAAGTTATTTTGGTCAATTTCTTCAAATGTTTCAAGAGCTTTAAGCAGTGTGATGTCATTTTTCACATTAGAAGAATGTAAACTTTGGATACGAATATGGCGTTCAAAGCAGAGATCTTTGACAAACCATCTTTCCTCTATGAAGTTTACTATTCCAGCGAGTTGGAACGTCTTTCATAACAGTAAGATCATGGGTAATATCAAGCCTTTTTAATTGCCTGCAAAGTCTTTCATTTAAATCTTTGTGTCGTGTACGAAAATATTGTATATAAAATCTCGTTCAATTCTTCAACAAATAAATATCCGCGCAACATCCGAAGGGCAAAGCGCGGATGCGGAATAAGCGCGAATGTTCAGCCGGAATGCGGATGTTACCTGCATCACTAACTATATATAATATATATATATATTATAATATATCATATATAATATCATATTAATATATATACTATATATAATATATTTAAAAATAATATAATTTTTATTATATTATACTATAATAATAGAGATATATATATATATATAATATATATTATATACTATATATATATATATAATATATATATATAATAATCATATATATACTATATAATATAAATATATAATATATATATATATATAATGATTAATATATCTCTCCAAAGCAAAATGTTAGGAGCCAACTATATATATATATAATATATATATATATATATTATATATATATTATATATATATATATAATATATATATATATATATAATATATATAATATATATATATATACTAATATATATTATAATACTATATATATATAATTATATAATAGATATATATATATATATTATATTAATATTATATATATATATATATATAAGATACTATAGATATAGTATATATAATTAATAATATATATATAATATAATATACTACTATATATATTCAAATCCTTTCTATTTTTTCGACTATAATGAGTCCACCTTGTGACTTAAAATAGTGACCAAGGTTTTCACTGTTCAATACAAGTTTCTAAATTTTAACTCCACAATGAATTCGAACAGAAATGAACAAAATAACAGCCGTTGGAAATTTTCTCCAGCTTGAACACGTCTAAAACTTTTCTTCTATCTATGTTGCACCGTCATTTCGCTTTGCCAATCAGAAGGTCCCTATTATTTCACCTTCAAGTGAATATTGCCTATTATTATTATTATTATTATTATTAATTATTATTATTATATTATATTATTATTAATTATATTAAAATTTATTTTGAATTATGTATTATTATTTATATTATTTTATATGATTATTATGATTATTTTATTATTATTATTAATTGATATTATTATTATATTATTATATTATTATTATTATTTTTATTATTATAAATTAATATTAACATACTCAAGTCATCAACATTTTTTTATAGTTTAAATAATTTCGGGAGGTTCAGACCACCTCAAACCCCTTGCTCACGGCCTTTATATATATATAAAGATATATATATATATTATAAATATATATTATATATATATAAATATATATATATATATAATATATATATATACATATAATATAATTATATATATATATTTATATATATATAATAGATATATATAATGGCAAAGGAACGGCGATTTGCAGATCTTTGGAATTGAAGCGATCTGCAGATAAAATTACAAAAGAGAAATTCTCCCAAAGCAAAATTGTTGGAGCCAAACTTTCGCTTCGTCAGATTTGGAATAACAAACTTCAATAAAAATACCTTTAAGATACGTATTACAACGAGTTTGCTTCGGGTTTTTTTATTCGCGTATTTTTTTCGTTTTTTTTTCTTGATTTTAATGCATTGAATCCCTATGTTGCTCTTTTCCTTATTATTTTTTATAGTTTTTTTTTCCTTTTTAATTTAGAAAGAGTAGTGATTATTTTAACACACACATACTTAGCTTTATATTAAATGCTTGTTATAATATATAATTATATATAATAATATATTATATATATATATATATATAATAGATATAATATATATATATATATAATAGAACCTTTTCTTAGAAGGCGGAATTTTAGTTTTTTCAACCACAATACGAATCCTATAATATAATATATATATATATTATAAATAGAGAGATGAGAGAGAGAGAGAGAGATGAAGAGAGAGTAAGGAGAAGAGAAGAGAGACAGGAGGAGAGAGAAGACAGAGAAGAAGAGAAGACGAGAAATTACACATTGCCACCACCACGCGCAGGACCCTTTTCAAGGAGTGGGAAAATCAAAAAAAACTAACAAACAAAAATAAATATAAACCCCCCAATCCCTTCCTTAACTCAATTCCTCTCAGGTTGCCCAATTCTTAAAGAGATGAAGAATTGAACTGCAGCAGGAAAAACAGATGAAGACGAGTTCCACTAAGACAATGTGCGGAAAGAAAAAGCACACAAACGAACGAGATTGAGCTCCAATACACACACATTATTTATGTGAGAGCAAAGCACCTCCTGTGCTTCGAGGGCGACTTAATGGTGAAGAAATGTGAGATGTCAGCTCCCTCGAGCACCTGCCGTTGCCTGATCACATCCAATTGCACCAACACCAACGGTAACTATATGTATATATTAGTATAATATTAATACCTATATCACTCAATATCAAGTATACCTATATAAAATACTATATACATAACCTATACTACGCAACTACCAGCATTCATAATAACTTATACAACTAATATCTAATTACTAATACTATACTAATACCCATAATATATATATATAGAATTTCATCAACTATAAATATACTAATAATACTAAGTATATACTACCGGACTATATATACATATAATACCTATACTAGGCACTAAACCCATATACACAACAAATTATAATATAATATATAGATATATATATACATATATATAATTATAATATAAATATATAAAAACTTCCTATCCCAAATACAACTAAACGCAACCCACACAGGCGAAAAATGATCACTGACACGGAATCACAAGACCGGGCCCTACCACCCCACTGAATCCCCCACACACCCAACACACGACGACAGTCATCAGTAAACATGTAAACCCACCCCCCGCCGACGAATTCGCTCAAACATAATTCGCCGAGCCGCGCCACACCCTACCGCTACTAAACTAGGGAACAACATACGAACAATCGTAAGCCTAATCATGCGGACGAAGAACGGATAGGGCCTGGTTAGGTCAGGGGATAATCCGACCGCGACATCAATCATTTCACGTCACCGAGAGCGACTCCAGGATCATAAGCGAATAACATCGCCGAAGAGAGATAGTAGCGTCACACAGTCCCAAGCCAAGAACATCAGATGCGCCAACAGTACAAACCCCCACACACCGCCAGCACACAGAACCCACAACCAACACAGACCGCGGAAAGCTACTTCGACGGCGATATCCAGCTACTCAAAATCATGACTACCTGCACATCAACCGAATTACAATAGGGTGGTCAAACTGGTTCCAGGAAAACACCTGACACACTCCCATATCGCAAGCCGCACCGCGCCAGCAGAACAACCACAGTGTTGCAACTCGCGATCGTGGGGAACGGATCGACGGACGGTGCAGCTGGCTGCCCGTGTACCTTTCGATCTGTACGGGCTCGGCGCTGCGCCATCAGTCACGGCGGCGCCAACGGTGGCGGGCCATCGCTGTATCCCGGGTGCTGGGGAGGTCCCAAACGCGGACCACCAAGCTATACCGATGACCAGATACAGTCGAAGTTAGCGCCCACCATGCGAGAACAGCAATTACCGCCGCCGTATTCGGTGATACCACCGCACACCACCGCACGTCGCAGGGCGGCACCGCCCTTGTCGGAAACTTAATCGCATAACGTCGACAGAACCATTTGGTCACAAAGTGCCTCCTATATACGGACGAGCCATCCGAACACCATTAAGTCCGTCCTCTCCCTAGCACACCGTCGCTGAGCACGCATTCGCACTTATATGCGAATATACCCGACGCGACCCCGACTATGAAAGCCATCGACCAACTCTAATCTGTGAGTACATGAGCCAGGTGACCGAACTCGTAATTGGAGAATGGATCGAGTTACCTGAAATTCTGGGAGCATCTCAGTAACGGGACTACGAGGATGCCAACTATCTGTTGCACATGCAGGCAACTCATACCCGCCCTAGAATATCACAGCACACCCTTACATATGCCCACTATGTCCATAATCCCACTAACACCACCAAGGTTGGACTCCTTTCAATCCTAACCGCGATGACACAGATAACGACCAATCACAATCCCCAAAGTGTGTATCACGGACTAACCTTCAGGATCTATGCATTCCAACATTAACGCTG
>JABUQX010066074.1:7500-10000 GCA_015478945.1 Trachelipus rathkii | reverse complement strand
TTATTATTATTATTTATTATAACTATTCATTATTCCTATTTTATTATTATTCTCGTATTATTACGAATATTAATATTATTAAATGCATTATAATATTATATATTGAATTATGGGCCCACTATTAACTTATAGTTTATTATAACTATATATTCTACTCTTTCTTATTCTTATTCTTATCTTATTCTTATGATATGATTATGATATGATTATGATTATGATAATGATTATGATTATGTTTTATGATATTTTATATAAATTATTATATTATTATTAATTGATTATCATGTGGATTGTGATTGATGTGATTTGATTGTGATTGTGATTTTGCTGATCAGCAAGATAAACATAATCTGTAAGGCATTATTATATTATTATTATTATTATATTATTTTAATTTTATAATTATATTATTAATTATTATATTATATTATTATTATTATTATATTATATTATTTTAATTGCCAATATGTATTATTATTATTTTATTTTTTTTAATTTTTTTAATATTAATATTTTATTGTCTTAATATCTTATATATTTATATTATATATTATTATATTATTATATGATATTATTATTATTATTAATTATTGATTATTATTATTATTATATTATTATTATTATTGATTTATTAATGTTATTATTATATTATTTATATTATTGATTATCTTATATATATTATTATTATTATTATTATATTATATTATTATTATTATTTATTTACTTATTATATCGCAACCCCCACATCATTTCGTTACTATTATTTTTATTGTTTTTTTATTTATTTTTTTATTATTATAATTATTTTATATTATTATTAATATTGTGCCAGGTATGAATCCCGGCTTGTGAGTCGAACTGTTCATTCACATCAAGTGTGAAAGTGTGAGAGACGTTCATGGCCTATTAGGATTCATTGCTTAATCAAACTGTACTTTGAATTTTCATGCCATCTCACGTTCGATTCTGAACGAATTTTTGCAAGTTTTACAACGATGCTTAAAAGTAAAATTTGCAGTTGATGATAAGTAATGCCAATTCTGGCATGAGTTGTTGGCATTAAAACCAGTTTTTTATCGCATAGCCATAATAGTTATTATTATTATTATTATTATTATTATTATTATTATTATTATTATTATGTATATTATTATATTATATATTAATTATTATTATTATATATTATTATATATTATTGTTATATTATATTATAGGATTTTATTGTTTTTATTTCATTTCTTATATTATACTTATTTATATTATTATTAATATTGTGCCAGGTATGAATCCCGGCTTGTGAGTCGAACTGTTCATTCACATCAAGTGTGAAAGTGTGAGAGACGTTCATGGCCTAATTTAAGGATTGTCATGCTTAGATCAAACTTATTTGAATTTTCATGCCTTCTCAAGTTCGATTCTGAACGAATTTTTGCAAGTTTTACAACGATGCTTAAAAGTAAAATTTGCAGTTGATGATAAGTAATGCCAATTCTGGCATGAGTTGTTGGCATTAAAACCAGTTTTTTATCGCATAGCCATAATAGTTCTGGTGATAAAAATTTTGCATCGTGCTTGGCATAATCATGTGACGTTTATAAAGAACCTTTGTAATCTTTCGGATAAAGTTATAAAAAAAAAGGCAAGGAATTTTCAATGCAAAGGGTATATAATAAAAGATATCAAAATTCGTATATTTTACATTTTTTGAACACCTTGATATAATTGTGGGTTTCTGCGATAAAATTCGACAGGAAAATTCTCTAAAAAGATGTAAAAATAGTTAAAATACTTAACTGTCTTAAATGTTGTAAATAAGCAAAAGTTTTGAAAAAGTTGTAAAACAAAATCAAAACTGTCGGAAAAGCTTTGAAATATCCGAAATTATAGAAAAAGTTGTTAAGAACAGTTATTTTTTTCGCATCAATTATGATTAGTCTATGAGAGTTTAGAGTTATTATAATTATAATTATTGTAATAAGAATTCCATTTATTACAAATCTCTTTAAAATAATTTTTAATATATATATATAAATTATATATATATATATATATATATATATATATATATATATATATATATATATATATATATATATATATATATATATATAAAATATATAATAATATTTATTTATTTTATATAAATATATATATATTATATATATAATATATATATATACTATATATATATAATATAGAATTATATATATATATATACTATATATATATATATACTATATATATATATATATATATAAATATAATAATATATATAAATATATATATATATATATATATATATAATATATATATATATATATAGATAATATATATCATTATATACATATATATATATAAATATATATATATAAATATATATATATATATATATAATTATATAAATATATAAATAATATATATATAAGATATATTATATAAAATATATATTACATTATATATAGATAAATATATAATATATATTATATATATATATTATAAT
>JABUQX010066073.1:0-15830 GCA_015478945.1 Trachelipus rathkii | reverse complement strand
GGAGTAACAGTCCTAATTTAATTTTGTCAAAATGTTGAAATTTTGATAATTTTGGATTTTTGTGGTTCGCACATATAAATGGCTATTCAATACAAGTCGTAGTAAAAAGATTTTGATATTTTTTGAAAAGTTTTTGTGTGAGAACACTAGGGTGTTTTCGGATTTGTAATAGCTGTTATACTTTTGGAGAACAGTTTCTAATTTATTTTTGTCAAAATGTTGAAATTTGTAAATTTTGATTTTTGTGTTCAAGCATATAATGGGCTATCCTCCTGAAATACAAGCGTAGTAAAAAGATTTGAATTTTGAAAAGTTTGTGCTGAGGAACAATAGGGGGTCTTCGCCGATTTGTAATAGCTGTTAATTACTTTTAGAGTAACAGGTTCTTAATTATTTTGTCAAAATTTGAAATTGGAAATTTTTGGATTTTGTGTCGAACATAATAAATGGCTATTCCTTCCTGAAATACAGTTCGCTAGAAAAGTTGATTTTGATATTTAGAAAGGTTTTTGTGTGAGGAACACTAGTGTCTTCGGATTTGTAATAGCCTGTTATACTTTTGGAGTAACAGGTTTCTTAAGTTTATTTTTGTCAAAATGTTGAAAATTTGTAAATTTTGGATTTTTGTAGTTCGAACACATATAAATGGCATTTCCTCCTGAAATACAAGTCGTTGAAAAGAAGTCATTTTGATATTTTTAGAAAGGTTTTTGTGTGAGGCAATACTATTGGTGTCTTCGATTGTAATAGGCTGTTATACTTTGAGTACAGTCTTAATTTTTATTTTTGTCAAAATGTGAAATTTGGAAATTTTTTCGATTTGTGGTTAGAACATATAAATGGCTATCCTCCTGAAAATACAAGTCGTGAAAAGTGAATTTGCATATTTTAGAAAGGTTTTTGTGTTGCAGGATACTAAGTGTCTTCGGATGTAATAGCTTCCTATACTTTTTGGAGAACAGTTCTTAATTTTATTTTTGTCAAATGTTGAAATTTTTAAATTTTTGGGTTTTTGTGGTTCAAACATATTAATGGCCATTCCTCCTGAAAATACAAGTCGTAGAAGTGATTTTGATATTTTAGAAAGCTTTTTGTGTGAGGAACCCCTAGTGTCTTCGATTTGTAATAGCTGTTATACTTATGGAGTAACAGGTTCTTAATTTTTTTTTTTTTCAAAATGTTGAAATTTGGAAATTTTTGAATTTTTGTGGTTCGAACATATAAATGGCCATTCCCTCTGAAATACAAGTCGTAGAAAAGTGATTTTGATATTTTAGAAAGGTTTTTTGTGAGGAATTCTATGGTGTCTTCGGATTTGTAATAGCTTATACTTTTTGAGTAAACAGGTTTCTTAATTTATTTTTTGTCAAAAATAGTTGAAATTTGCTAAATTTTGGATGTTGTGCGTCGAAACATATAAATGGCTATTCCTCCTGAAAATACAATCGTAGAAAAGTGATTTTGATAGTTTTTGATTGTTGTGTGAGGAACACTAGGGTGTTTTTGGATTTGTAAATAGCTGTTATACTTTTGAGTAACAGGTTCTTAATTTATTTGTCAAAATGTTTGGAAATTTTTGGATTTTGTGGTTCGAACATATAAATGGCTATTCCTCCTGAAATACAAGTGCTAGAAAATGATTTGTGATATTTTTGAAAGGTGTTATGTGTGAGGAAACACATAAGGTGTCTTCGGATTGTAATAGCTGTTATACTTATGGAGTAACAGGTTCTTAATTTATTTTGTCAAAATGTTGAAATTTTGGAAAATTTTGATTTTTGTGTTCGAACATATAAATGGCTACCTCCTGAATTACAAGTCGTAGAAAAGTGATTTTTGATATTTTTAGAAAAGTTTTTGTGTGAGGAATTCTATGGTGTCTTCGGATTTTGAATAGCTGTTATACTTTTGGAGTAACAGGTTTCTAATTTATTTTTGTCAAAATGTTGAAATTGTAAATTTTTGGATTTTTGTGGTTCGAACAATTAAATGGCTATTCCTCCTGAAATAAGTCGTAGAAAGTGATTTTGATATTTTTAGAAGGTTTTTGTGTGAGAAAAACTAGGGAGTCTTCGGATTTGTAATAGCTGTTATACTTTTGGCATAACAGTCCTCAATTTTATTTTGTCAAATGTTGAAATTTGGAAATTTTGGAATTTTGTGTTCGAACATATAAATGCTATTCTCTTTGAAAATAACAAGTCGTAAGAAAAGTTGATTTGATAATTTTTAGAAAGTTTTTGTGTGAGAAACATAGGCGTGTCTTCGGATATGTAATAGCTGTTATACTTTGAGTAAAACAGTTCTTATTATTTTGTTGAAATTTGGAAATTTATGGATTTTTGTGGTTCGAACATATAAATGGCTATTCTTCCTGAAATAAGTCGTAGTAAAAAGATTTTGATATTTTTAGAAAAGTTTTTGTGTGAGGAACACATTAGGGTGTCTTCGATTTGAATAGCTGTTATACTTGGAGTAACAGGTTCTTAATTTATTTTGTCAAATTTTGAATTTTTGAAATTTTTGGATTTTTGGTTAGAACATATAAATGGCTATTCCTTCCTGAAATAACAAGTTCGGGGTAGAAAAGTGATTTTTATATTTTTATGAAGGTTTTTGTGTGAGGAACACTAGGGTGTCTTTGGATTTGTAATAGTTATTATACTTTTGGAGTAACAGGTTCTTAATTTATTTTTGTCAAAAATATAAAGAACCTGTTACTCCAAAAGTATAACAGCTATTACAAATCCGAGGACACCCTAGTGTTCCTCACAAAACTTTCTAAAAATATCAAAATCTTTTTACTACGACTTGTATTTCAGGAAAGCCATATATATGTTCGAACCACAAAAATCCAAAAAAATTACAAATTCCAAATTCTGATTGACATTATTTAAGGACTTTACTCCAAAAGTATAACAGCTATTACAATTCCGAAGACACCCTAGTGTTCCACACAAAAAAAACCCTTTCTTAAAAATACCAAAATCACTTTACTACGACTTGTATTTCAGGAGAAACCATTTATATGTCGACACAAAAATCCAAAATTTCAAAATTTCAAATTTGACAAAATAAATTAAGAAACCTGTTACTCCAAAAGTATAACAGCTATTACAAATCCGAAAACACCTGTATTTCTCACACAAAAACCTTCTAAAAATATCAAAAATCACTTTTCATACGCACTGTATTTCAGAGAATAAGCCATTATATGTTCGAAACCACAAAAAATCCAAAAATTTACAAAATTTTCAACATTTTTACAAAAATAAATAAGAACCTGTTACTCCAAAAGTATATAACAGCTATTACAAATCGAAGACACCATAGAATTCCTCACACAAAACTTTTCTAAAAATATTCAAAATCACTTTTCTACGACTTTTATTTTCAGGACGAATAGCCATTTATATGTTCGAACCACAAAAATTCCAAAAATTTCCAAATTCAACATTTTGACAAAAATAAATTAAGAACCTGTTTCTCCAAAAGTATAACAGCTATTAACAATCCGAAGATACCATATGTTCCTCACACAAAAACCTTTCAAAAAAATATCAAAATCACTTTTCTCACGAACTTGTTATTTCAGGAGAAAATAGCCATTTATAGTTCGAACCACAAATACAAAATTTTTCAAAATTCCAAATTGACCCAAAATAAAATTAAGAACCTGCTTACTCCAAAAGATAACAGCTATTACAAATCCGAAGACACCCTAATGTTCCTCACACAAAACCTTCAAAAAATATCAAATCACTTTTCTACGACTTGTATTCCAGGAGGAATAGCCATTATATGTTTGAACCACAAACATCCAAAAATTTCAATTTCAACATTTTGACAAAATATAAAATTAAGAACCTGTTACTCAAAAGTATAACACTATTACCAACTCCTGAGACACCATTAGAATATCCCCAATTAAAAGACCTCTACAACCATTTCAACAATCATTATCTACGACTTGTATTTCAGAATTGAATAGCATTATATGTTCGAACCACAAAATCCAAAAAAATTTCCAAATTTAACATTTTTGACAAAATAATTAAGACCTGTTACTCAAAAGTATTAACAGCTATTACAAATCGGAAGACACCCTAGGTTCCTCACACAAAAAACCTTCCTGAAAAGGTCATAACCAGGAACTACGACTTTCCCTTGAACAGAGACAAACAAAAGATGTAATTCACAAAAATTCCAAAAAAAATCACCAACATTCCGAATAACAATTAAAATGTAAAACCTGTTACTCCAAAAGTATAACAGCCATTACAAATCCGAAGACACCCTTAGTAATCCTCACACAAAAAACTTTCTAAAAAATATCAAAATCACTTTTCTACGACATGTATTTCAGAGAATAGCCATTTATATTCTACCACAAAAATCGAAAAAATTTCAAATTTCAACATTTTGACAAAAATAAATTAAAAAACTGTTACTCCAAAAGTATAACACAGCTATTACAAATTCGAAGACACCATAGTATTCCTCACACAAAAACCTTTCTAAAAAATATCAAAATCACTTTCTACGACTTGTATTTTAGGAGGACTTTATATGTTTGGACCACAAAAATCCAAAAATTTACAAATTTCAACTTTTGACAAAATAAATTAAAACCTTTACTCAAAGTATAACAGCTATTACAAATCCGAAGACATACAAGTTTTTTTGGGACGAAAATTGGATAAGAAATATATCAAAATCATTTTTCTATTAATTTTCAGGAAGAATAGCCATTTATATGTTCGAACCCACAAAAATCCAAAAATTTCCAAATTTCAACATTTTGACCAAAATAAATTAAGAACCTGTTACCCAAAAGTATAACAAAATCCGAAGACACCCTATTGTTCCTCACCACAAAAAACCTTTCTAAAAATATCAAAATCTTTTTCTACGACTGTATTTCAGGAGGAATAGGCCATTATATGTTCGAACCACAAAAATTCCAAAAATTACAAAATTTCAAAATTATGACCTAAATGAATAAAGAACCTTTTACTCCAAAAGGTATAACAGCATTACAAATCGAAGACACCCTAGCTGTCCCTCACACAAAAACCTTTCAAAAATATCAAAATCACTTTTTCTACGACTTGTATTTCAGGAGAATAGCCATTTATATGTTCGAACCACAAAAATCCAAAAATTTACAAATTTCAACATTTTGACAAAATTTAAAATTAAGAAAACCTTTTCTCA
Organism: Trachelipus rathkii; assembly: GCA_015478945.1. Lineage (NCBI taxonomy): Eukaryota > Metazoa > Arthropoda > Malacostraca > Isopoda > Trachelipodidae > Trachelipus > Trachelipus rathkii. The sequence continues at coordinate 10,613 of JABUQX010066073.1, read as the reverse complement.
AAAGTATAACAGCTATTACAAATTCGAAGACACCATAGTATTCCTCACACAAAAAAATTTTTCTAAAAATATCAAAAATCACTTTTCTACGACTTGTATGTCAGGAGGAATGGTCATTTATATGTCGAACCACAAAAATCCAAAAATGTACAAATTTCAACAATTTTGACAAAAATAAATAAGGAACTTGTTACTCCAAAAGTATAACGCTATTACCAAATCCAAAGAACACCCTAGTGTCCTCACCACAAAAACCTTTCTTTAAAAATATTCAAAAATCACTTTTCACGATCTTGATATTTCAGGAGAAATACCATTTATATGTTCGAACCACAAAAATTCCAAAATTCCAAAATTTTCAACATTTTGACAAAATAAATTAAAACCTGTTACTCCAAAAGTAAAACAGTACAAATCCGAAGACACCCTCTTTTTCCCCCCACAAAAACAATTCAAAAAAAAAAAAAAATCTTTTTACTACGACTTTTTATTCAGAGGAAAAAAAATTATATGTTCAACCACCAAAAATCCAAAAATTTAACAATTTCAACATTTGACAAAAAATAATTAAGAACCTGTTACTCCAAAAAGTATAACAGCTATTACAAATTCCGAAGACACCCTAGTGTTCCTCACACAAAAAACTTTCAAAAAATATCAAAATCACTTTTCTACGACTTGTATTTCAGGAGGAATAGCCATTTATATGTTCGAACCACAAAAATCCAAAAATTTACAAATTTCAACATTTTGACAAAAATAAATTAAGAACCTGTTTCTCCAAAAGTATAACAGCTATTACAAATCCGAAGACACCTTAGTGTTCCTCACACAAACACCTTTCAAAAAATATCAAAATCACTTTTCTACGACTTGTATTTCAGGAGGAATAGCCATTTATATGTTCGAACCACAAAAATCCAAAAATTTCCAAAATTCTAACAATTTTGACAAAAATAAATAAAACCTGTTACTCCAAAATATAAAAACTTATTTAAAAACCCCAAAACACCCCAGTGTTTCCCCCACAAAAACCTTTCTAAAAAAAACAAAAATCACTTTTCTACGACTTGTATTTCAGCGCAGGAAAGCCATTATATTCTCAACCACAAAAATCCAAAAATTTCCAAATTTCAACATTTTGACAAAAATAAATTAAGAACCTGTTACTCCAAAAGTATAACAGCTATTACAAATCCGAAGACACCATAGTATTCCTCACACAAAAACCTTTCTAAAAATATCAAAATCACTTTTCTACGACTTGTATTTCAGGAGGAATAGCCATTTTATATTTCGAAACACAAAAAGAGTCCCAAAAAAATTTCAACAAATTCCAATTTTGACCAAATAAAATTTAAAACCTGTTATCTCCAAAAGTATAACAGCTATTACAAATTCGAAGACACCCTAGTGTTCCTCACACAAAAACCTTTCAAAAAATTATCAAAATCACTTTTCTACCGACTTGTATTTTCATGAGAATAGCATTTATATGTTCGAACTACAAAAATCCAAAATTTACAAATTTCAACATTTTGACCAAAATAAATTAAGAACCTGTTTCAAAAGTATAACAGCTATTACAAATCCGAAGACACCCTTTAGTGTTCCTCACACAAACACCTTTCAAAAAATATCAAAATCACTTTTCTACGACTTGTATTCAGGAGGAATAGCCATTATATGTTCGAACCCACAAAAATCCAAAATTTTCAAATTTCCAATTTTAGACCAAAAAAATAAATAAAGAACCTGTTACTCCAAAAGTAATAACAGCTATTACATCCGAAGACACCCTATGTTCCTCACACAAAAACTTCTAAAAAAATCAAAACACTTTCTCGACTGTATTTCAGAGGAATTAGCCATTTATATGTTCGAAACACAAAAAATCCAAAAATTTCCAATTTTCAACATTTACAAAATAAATTAAGAACCTGTTACTCCAAAATATAACAGCTATTACAAATCCGAAGACACCCTAGTGCTCCCTCACACAAAAACCTTCTAAAAATATCAAAATCACTTTTCTACGACTGTATTTCAGGAGGAATGGCCATTTATATGTTCGGACCACAAAAATCCAAAAATTTACAAATTCAAAACATTTGACAAAAATTAAATTAAGAAGCCTTTACTCAAAAGTATAAACAGCTATTACAAATCGAAGACACCATAGGGAATTCCTCACACAAAAACATTTCTAAAAATATCAAAATCACTTTTCTACGACTTTTATTTCAGAAGGAATAGCCATTTATATGTCAACCACAAAAATCCAAAATTTCCAAATTTCAAACATTTTGACAAAAATAAATTAAGAACCTGTTACTCCAAAGTATAACAGCTATTACAATCCGAAGACAACCTAGTGTTCCTCACACAAAAAACCTTTCTAAAAATATCAAAAATCACTTTTCTACGACTTGTATTTCAGGAGAAATGGCCATTTATGTCGAACTACAAAAATCCAAAATTTACAAATTTCAACATTTTGACAAAAATAAATAAAAAACCTATTACTCCAAAAGTATCAGCTTATTACAAATCCTTAAGACACCTTAGTGTTCCTCACACAAAACCCTTAAAAAAAATATCAAAATCACTTCTCTACGACTTGTAATTCAGGAGGAATAGCCATTTAATTGTTCGAACACAAAAATCCAAAATTTTCCAAATTTCCAAATTTTGACCAAAATGAATTAAGAACCTTTCACTCCAAAACTATAACAGCTATTAACAAATCCAAGACACCTAGTTTCCTCACACAAAAACCTTCAAAAATATCAAAATCACTTTTCAACGACTTGTGTATTTCGGGAGGAATAGCCATTTATATGTTCGACCACAAAAATCCAAAATTTACAAATTTCAACATTTTGACAAAAATAAATTCAAGAACCTTTACTTCCAAAGTTAACAGCTTTTACAAAATCCGGAAAGACACCATAGAATTCTCACACAAAACCTTTCTAAAAATATCAAAATCTTTTTACCTACGACTGTATTTCAGGAGGAATGGCCATTATATATGTTCGAACCACAAAAATCAAAAATTTACAATCCAAATATGACCAAAATAATTAAGCAACCTGTTACTCCAAAAGCTATAACAGCTAATTACAAATCCGAAGACACCCAGTGTTCCTCACACAAAAACCTTTCAAAAATATCAAAAATTCACTTTTCTACGACTTGATTTTCAGGAGGAATAGCCATTTATATGTTCGAACCACAAAGAATCCAAAAATACAAATTTAACATTTGACCAAAATAAATAAGAACCTGTTTCTCCAAAGATAAACAGCTATTACAAAACGGAAGACACCTTATGTTCCTCCACACCAAACACCGTTCAAAAAATATCAAAATCACCTTTCTACGACTTGTATTTCAGGAGGAATAGCCATTATATGTTCGAACCACAAAAAATCCAAAAATTTTCCAAATTTCCAAATTTTGACCAAAATAAATTAAGAACTGTTACTCCAAAAAGTATAACAGCTATTACAATTCCAAGACACCCTAGTGTTCCTCACACAAAAACCTTTTTCAAAAAAATATCAAAATCACTTTTCTACGGACTTGTATTTCAGAGAATAGCCATTATATTTCAACCACAAAAAATCCAAATTCCAAAATTTCAACATTTTGACAAAAATAAAATTAAGAAACCGTGACTCAAAAGTATAACAGCTTTTAAAAATCCGAAGATACCATAGTTGTCCTCACACAAAAACCTTTCTAAAAATATCAAAAATCACTTTTCTACGACTTGTTTTATTTCAGGAGGAATTACCATTTATATGTTCGAACCACAAAATAAGTACGAATTTTCCAAAATTTCAACATTTTTGACAAAAATAAATTAAGAACCTGTTACTCCAAAAGTATAACAGCTATTACAAAATCGAAGACACCCTAGTGTTCCTCAAACAAAAACCTTTCTAAAAATATCAAAATCACTTTTCTACGACTTGTATTTCAGGAGGAATAGCCATTTATATGTTCGAACCACAAAAATCCAAAAATTTACAAATTTCAACATTTTGACAAAAATAATTAAGAACCTTTTACTCCAAAAGTATAACAGCTATTTACAAAATCGAAGACACCCTATTGTTCCTCACACAAAAACCTTTCAAAAAATATCAAAATCACTTTTCTACGACTTGTATTTCAGGAGGAATAGCCATTTATATGTTCGAACCACAAAAATCCAAAAATTTACAAATTTCAACATTTTGACAAAAATAAATTAAGAACCTGTTACTCCAAAAGTATAACAAGCTATTACCAAAATCCGAAGACACCATTATGGTCCTCACACAAACACCTTTCAACAAAAGTATCAAAAATCACGTTTCTAACGACTTGTATGATTCGAGAATAGCCATTATTGTTACAACCACAAAAATCCCAAAATTTTCCAAATTTCCAAAAATTTTACCAAATAAATTAAAGAACCGAACTCCACAAAAATCCAAAAATTAATACACCATAGAGACACCATAGAATTCCTCACACAAAAACCTTTCTAAAAATATCAAAATCACTTTTCTACGACTTGTATTTCAGGAGGAATAGCCATTTATATGTTCGAACCACAAAAAAATCCAAAAATCCAAATTTTCAAAACATTCTTTACAAAAAAAAATTAAAGAACCTAGTACTCAAAAAGTATAACAGCTATTACAACTCCGAAGACAGTATTCCTCACCAAAAACCTTTCTAAAAAATAATCAAAATCACTTTTCTACTCTACGACATGTATTTCAGGATAATTTCCATTTATATGTTCGAACCACAAAAATCCAAAAATTTCCAAATTTCAACATTTTGACAAAAATAAATTAATGAACCTTTACTCCAAGCTATATACAAGCTATTGCAAAATCCGCAGACACTCTAAATCGTTCGCCTCACACACAAAAACCTTTCTAAAAATATCAAAATCACTTTTCTACGACTTGTATTTCAGGAGGAATAGCCATTTATATGTTCGAACCACAAAAATCCAAAAATTTCCAAATTTCAACATTTTGTCAAAAATAAATTAAGAACCAGTTACTCCAAAAGTACAACAGCTATTACAAATTCGAAGACACCCTAGTGTTCCTCACACAAAATCCTTTCAAAAAATATCAAAATCACTTTTCTACGACTTGTATTTCAGGAGGAATAGCCATTTATATGTTCGAACCACAAAAATCCAAAAATTTACAAATTTCAACATTTTGACAAAAATAAATTAAGAACCTGTTACTCCAAAAGTATAACAGCTATTACAAATCCGAAGACACCCTACGTGTTTCCTCACACAACAAAACCTTTCTTAAAATATCAAAATCACTTTTCTACGACTTGTATTTCAGGAGGAATAGCCATTTATATGTTCGAACCACAAAAATCCAAAAATTTACAAATTTCAACATTTTGACAAAAATAAATTAAGAGAAACCTGTTACTCCAAAAGTAAACAGCTATTAACAAATCCGAAGACACTCTTAGTGTCCTACACACAAAACCTTTCTGAAAAAATATCAAAATCACTTTTCTACAACGTCTTGTATTTCAGGAGGAATAGCCATGTTATATGTTTCGGAACCCAAAAAAAATTCCAAAATTTACAATATTCAAAATTTTGACAAAAATAAATTAAGAACCTGTTACTCCAAAAGTAAAACAGCTATTACAAATCCGAAGACCCCTTGTGTTCCTCACACAAAACCTTTCTAAAAATGTCAAAATCACTTTTTTACGACTTGTATTTCAGGAGGAATAGCCCATTTATATGTTCGAACCACAAAATCCAAAATTTTTTCAAAATTTCAAAATTTTTGACAAAAATAAATTAAGAACCTGTTAATCCAAAAAGTATAAAAGCTATTACAAATCCGAAGACACCCTAGTGTCCTCACACAAAACCTTTCTAAAATATTAAAATCAATTTTCTACGACTTGAATTTCAGGAGGAATAGCCATTTATAGTTTCGAACTCACAAAAATCCAAAATTTCCAAATTTCAACATTTTAACAAAAAATAAATTAAGAACCAGTTCTCCAAAAGTAATAAGCAGTTTTATAACAAATCCGAAGACACCCTAGTGTTCCTGACACAAAATCCTTTCAAAAAAATATCAAATCACTTTTCTACGATTTGTATTTCAGGAGGAATAGCCCTTTATATGTTCGAACCACAAAAAATCCAAAAATTTACAAATTTCAACATTTTAACAAAAAATAAATTAAGAACCCAGTTACTCCAAAGGTATAACATGCTATTACAAATCCGAAGACACCCCTAGTGTTTCTCACACAAAAACCTTTCAAAAAAATATAAAATTCACTTTTCTACGACTTGTATTTCAGGAGTGAATTGCCATTTAAATGTTCGAACCACAAAAATCCAAAATTTTCAAATTTTAAAATTTGCCAAAAATAAATTAAGAACCTGTTACTCCAAAAGTATAACAGCTATTACAAATCCGAAGACACCCTAGTGTTCCTTACACAAAAACCTTTCTAAAAATATCAAAATCACTTTTCTACGACTTGTATTTCAGGAGGAATTGCCATTTATATGTTCGAACCACAAAAATCCAAAAATTTCCAAATTTCAACATTTTGACAAAAATAAATTAAGAACCTGTTACTCCAAAAGTATAAATATTATACAAATCCGAAGACACCATAGTATTCCTCACAACAAAACCTTTCTAACAATATCAGAAATCAACTTTTCTACGACTTGTTATTTCAGGAAGGAATAGCCATTTAATATGTTCGATACCACAAAATCCAAAAATTTATAACAAATTTCAACATTTTGACAAAATAAATTAAGAACCTGTTTCTCCAAAAGGATAACAGCTATTACAAATCCGAAGACACCCTAGTGTTCCTCACACAAAAACCTTTCTAAAAATATCAAAATCACTTTTCTACGACTTGTATTTCAGGAGGAATGACCATTTATATGTTCGAACCACAAAAATCCAAAAATTTCCAAATTTTCACAAATGACAAAAAAATAAATTAAGAACCTGTTACTCCAAAGCTATAACAGCTATTACAAATCCAAAGACACCATAGTATTCCTCACACAAAAACCTTCAAAAATATCAAAATCACTTTTCTAACACTTTGTATTTCAGGATAATTTCCATTTATATGTTCGAACCAAAAAAAAATCCAAAAATTTCCAAATTTCAACATTTTGACAAAAAATAAATTAAGAACCCTGTTACTCCCAAGCTATAACAGCTATTGCAAATCCGAAGACACCCTAATGTTCCTCACACAAAACTTTCTAAAAATATCAAAAACACTTTTCTACGACTTGTATTTCAGGAGGAATAGCCATTTAATTGTTATCCAAAAAAAAATCAAAAATTATTTTTTCCATTTTTAGAACAAAAAATAAATTAAGAACCTGTTACTCCCAAAGTATAACAGCTATTAAAATCCGAAGTCACCATCGTTTCTCACACAAAAACCTTTCTAAAATATCAAATCCTTTTCTTAACGACTTGTATTTCAGGAAGGAATAGCCATTTATAATGTTTCGACCATCAAATTCCAAAAATTTCCAAATTCAACATTTTGTTCAAATAATAAATTAAGACCAAGTTACTCCAAAAGTAAGCAACCAGCTATTACAAATTTCGAAGCCCCTAAGTGTTTCCTCGACACAAAATCCTTTCAAAAAATACAAAAATCACTTTTCTACGACGTTGTATTTCAAGGAGGAATGCCATTTATATGTTCCGAACCCACAAAAAATTCAAAAAATTTACAAAATTTCAACATTTTGACAAAAAATAAATTAAGAACCTGTTACTCAAAAAGTCCAAAAACTATTACAAATTTCAACACCCTAGTGTTCCTCACACAAAAACCTTTCTAAAAATATCAAAATCACTTTTCTACGACTTGTATTTCAGGAGGAATAGCCATTTATATGTTCGAACCACAAAAATCCAAAAATTTAAAAATTTCAAAATTTTGACAAAAATAAATTAAGAACCTGTTACTCCAAAGTATAACAGCTATTCTATTACAATCCGAAGACACCCTAGTGTTCCTCACACAAAAACCTTTCTAAAAATATCAAAATCACTTTTCTACGACTTGTATTTCAGGAGGAATAGCCATTTATATGTTCGAACCACAAAAATCCAAAAATTTACAAATTTCAACATTTTGACAAAAATAAATTAAGAACCTGTTACTCCAAAAGTATAACAGCTATTACAAATCCGAAGACACCCTAGTGTTCCTCCACAAAACCTTTCTAAAAATATCAAAATCACTTTTCTACGACTTGTATTTCCAGGAGGAATAGCCATTTAATTGTTTCACAAAAAAATTCCAAAAAATTTCCAACTTTTCAAATTTTGACAAATAAATTAAGAACCTGTTACTCCCAAAAGTATAACAGCTATTACAAATCCGAAGACAAACCCTAAGTGTTCTTCACACAAAAACTTTCTAACAATACTCAAAATCACTTTTCTAGGCGACTTGTATTCAGGAGGAATAGCCATTTATATGTTGAACCAAAAAAATCCAAAAAATTTACATTTAACTTTCAAAATTTTTGAACAAAAATAAATTAAGAACCTGTTACTCCAAAAGTATAACAGCTATTACAAATCCGAAGACACCCTAGTGTTCCTCACACAAAAACCTTTCTAAAAATATTAAAATCACTTTTCTAAGACTTGTATTTTTTCAGGAGGAATTGCCATTTATATGTTCGAACCACAAAATCCAAAAATTTTACAAATTTCAACATTTTAACAAAAATAAATTAAGAACCAGTTACTCCCAAAACGTATAACAGTTATATACAAAATGCCCGAGACACCTCTAAGTGTTCCTGACACAAATCCTTTCAAAAAATATTCAATAATCACTTTTTCTAACCGATTTGTATTTCACAGGAGGAATAGCCATTTATATGCTCGAACCACAAAAATCCAAAATTCAAAATTCCAACATTTTGACAAAAATAATTTAAGAACCAGTTACTCCAAAAGTAATAACAGCTATTACAAATCCGAAGACAACCCTAGTGTTCCTCACACAAAAACCTTTCAAAAAAATCAAAATCACTTTTCTACGACTTTTATTTCAGGAGAATAGCCATTAATATGTTCGAACCACAAAAAATCCAAAAAATTTCCCAATTTCAAAATTTTGCCAAATAAATTAAGAACCTGTTACTCCCAAAGTATAACAGCTATTACAAATCCGAGGACACCCTAGTGTTCCCCCTTACACAAAAAAGCCTTTCTAAAAATACAAAATCACTTTTCGACGACTTGTATTTCAGGAGGAATTGCCATTTAAATATATGTCCGAACCACAAAAATCCAAAAATTTCCAAATTTCAACATTTTGACAAAAATAAATTAAGAACTGGTTACTCCAAAAGTATAACAGCTATTACAAATCCGAAGACACCATAGTATTCCTCACACAAAAACCTTTCTAAAATATCAAAATCACTTTTCTACGACTTGTATTTCAGGAGGAATAGCCATTTATATGTTCGAACACAAAAATCCAAAATTTACAAATTTCAACATTTTGACAAAAATAAATTAAGAACCGGTTACTCCAAAAGTATAACAGCTATTACAGAATCCGAAGACAGACCCTAGTGTTTCCTTCACACAAAAAACTTTCTAAAAATAATCAAAAATCACTTTTCTACGACTTGTACTTCAGGAGGAATGACCATTTATATGTTCGAATTAGCAAAAATTCCAAAATTTCCAAATTTCAACATTTTTGACCAAAATAAATTAAGAACCCCTAACTCCAAAGCTAATAATAGCTATTGCAAAATTCCGAAGACACTCATAGTAATTCCTCACACAAAACCTTCAAAAAATATAAAAATCACTTTTCTACGACCTGTATTTCAGGAGGAATAGCCATTTATATGTTCGAACCACAAAAAATCCAAAAATTTCCAAATTTCAACATTTTGACAAAAATAAATTAAGAACCTGTTACTCCCAAGCTATAACAGCTATTGCAAATCCGAAGACACCCTAATGTTCCTCACACAAAAACCTTTCTAAAAATATCAAAATCACTTTTCTACGACTTGTATTTCAGGAGGAATAGCCATTTATATGTTCGAACCACAAAAATCCAAAAAATTTACATTTTTCAAAATTTGGACAAAAATAAATTAAGAACCTGTTACTCCCCAAAAGTATAACAGCTTTTACAAATCCGAAGACACCCTAGTGTTCCTTCACACAAAAACCTTTCTAAAAAATATCAAATCACTTTTCTACGACTTGTATTCAGGAGAATAGCCTTTCTATGTTCGCACCACAAAAATCCCAAAAATTTTCCAAATTTCAACATTTTTACATAAAAAAAATTAAGAACCAGTTACTCCAAAAGTACAACAGCTATTACAAATTCGAAGACCACCCTAGTGTTCCTCCACAAATCTTTCAAAATATTCAAAATCACTTTCTAACGAACTTGTATTTCAGGAGGAATAGGCATTTATATGTCGAACCACAAAAATCCAAAAAATTTACAAATTTCCAACATTTTGACAAAAAATAAATTAAGAA
>JABUQX010066072.1:0-19945 GCA_015478945.1 Trachelipus rathkii | reverse complement strand
GGATTGCTGGGACATAGTATATATATATATTATTGTTAAAGGTATTATTATTAATTCTTTTAGGGGTGCTCGAGCCGACGGGGAATACACAGAGGGGAGGACGTTTTCCAAACCCCGTAGGGAGGGCGGGATGAAGAACACCCCGCGACACCTAATATAACCATAAGTATGCAGGGGTCTCGGAACCGCTCCCCGGGAGGGGGGGGAATATTGTAGTTCCATACCCGTAGTTCCCCGGAAGCCGAGAGATCACGACCGGTACTCCTGCCATCATCTCTGCGGGTTGGTTGCCGGTATTCTTTAGTTAAAAAAATAAAAGCAAAATAATTAGAAAGTCTATTTATTTTTAACGCATTAACCAATAAAACGGGTCCGATCTAGATAGGCCGATAATGTGTCTTATTAAATCATATTACTATAATTATTAACAAAATAATTTTGTTTATTTTTTTATTTTTTTTACATTTTCCTATCCAAGATTTTACGAGGATTCCAAACTGTATCTTCCTTTTTGCTGTTAGCTATTGTAGTTTTTGATTGATTTATAATTTTTGTTTTTGTCTTTCTTTTTTTTTTTTTTAACATTTTCGCACGAACTAAATTTGGACCAGCATTCAGGCAACTGTATCTCCTTGCCTGGTAGCTGTTTGTAGTTTTTTGAGTATATCGGATTGTGGCTCTTCTTTAGAGGACTGACAGTAGCCAAGGTTGAACGTCTTCCTGAGGGGCTTTTTTGGCACCGATAATTTGTTGGAATACTCTGAGCTACCTTCAATGGCGTGTTTTTTAGTTGCTTTTTTTTATTTTTTTATTTTATAGATATTAATTATATTTATTTAAATTTTTTTTTTTTTCAGATTTTTATATATTTTATTTTTTTTTTATTTATTTATTTTTTTTTTCGCGGGATTTCCCCCCCCCGCCTTTAAGTGGTGGTGGGCTTTCGGAGTTCTACCAACGCGTTGCGCTTAACCGCAAGGCCCCGTCGAACCGCGCCGAACCGCACTCCAGACTAAGGTTGGCCACCGCACCGCACCGCAACCGCACTGCACCAAGTCCGGATCCGTTTTTATCGTGCTGTTTTCGCATCCTCGTTTTTCTATAACTCGTGTACTTTCATGGTCCAATATCCACGAATGCGTCCATAGACACATACACTCACCCTATACCCACATGCAAACCTCACCCTCTTCATCCCAGTCCTTCCCTCCTACCCCGTTTTATCATTCACCTATCTGCATGATACCTCATCCATTCACCGTTGACTGCTTTATCTGTCTTGGTGCTCTCAAGGAGGTATTCCCAATCCCCAATACCATATATAATTTTCATTGAATCTATTTTCAAATTTGCCTTTCAATTTATGAATATATAAGAATATATATATATATATATTATACTAGTTATAATGTATATTATATATATATAATAATAGTATTAGATATAGATATATATTAGATATAAATTATACTATATATATTATTTATATTACTATATAAAATATAATATATATATATATGATAGTATAAGTATGAGATATATAATATTATAGTGCTCTTAATGTACTCTATCTGGAATGGTTTTCAAAGCAGGATATTCCTATGCTAACTCATTGGGCCTTCTTCTCATAGGATATGGTCAGCCGATACATTAGTCATTTATATACTAACTACTATAGTCATGTTAGTATGTACCATTGCGTGTTTGCCCTGCATACATTTGTTGATATGCATCTATGCTGGCGCGAATTGCGCATTAACATCTTCTCATTCTTCTTGATGCGTAATCATCCCATTCCACATAGAATGTAACAAAGCGATATTTGTGGGAATTTATAAAAATGTGTGACCTATATGTACACATGTACACTACTGGTGAAGGGAACTCGAACCGTAGCCTCTTAAGGAAGTGTTAATAAGGACTTAGAACTCGAATATGGATTTGATGAGAGATGCCCTTTAATATATAAACAAAAAATGGTTACTATATAATATAAATAGCATTTTTTGATGGCATACAAAAAATTATTGGAATGATATGCTATGATTTCCATATTATAAAAGTTTAGAAAAAGCGTTCAGGGTCTCTGATTTTTGCATATTTGAGGAATAATGACATATAGATTATATATAGAATATAATATATACTATTCATATGGTATAGAGAGAATAGAGGTTAAAGTGATAATATGATAATATTATTGTATATGAATATATATATATAATATATAGTTAGTTAATATATAATATATAGTTACCTATGAGGTAGTAATATAGTGTACCTAGTATTATAGCTTATATTATATATAAAGTGATATTATATATATATATTAATATGTATATAATATTATTATTCATAAGTATAGTCGGGATAGTTGAGAGAGAGAGAAAGAGAGTAAAATCGCTATCATTCCATACACACACATCATTACATATGAAGTCATAACTTCTTACATCTATACTCACACATTACAACACAACACACACAGCACATCACACACCACACACAAACACCACCCGTACAGCCTTTACTTATTAACACACACACTATAGCACATCACAACATCCCGCTAGAGCCCTGACTTAATATCTACACACATAACATCACATCCCACCCATGTTAGACACTTTACACTCAGCATCTAGCACAACCTACATGCACAACACGCAATGGCCTAGACCACATACACCACCCTATATTACCATCACACCCACCGGCTTACCGACCCCATGAGCATGGAATAGCATTATCAACCTAAACCCTAGCTCATCAACCATACGACCTTCAATCGGTCCTACTTATCACACGTTATATAGACACGTTTATATGTGCACTAGCAGACGTCACAACCACGCTATGGAGCTATCTTTGATACACGACAATAGTGTCACTTGACATACGCGTAAGCGGCCGTTGGAATGTATGATAATCGCCAGGCCAGTTCAACACCTTGACTCGCCAGGTTAGGCACTTACTGCTCGTACAACGCGGGATGAGATGCCGTCTGTAGACACACACAGGAATCACAAACATATACCAGATACGATCAGCATTATACGATTTCGTCACTCCCTTTGAGTTACAGTGGGATTCGACGGTCGCCAGCTCGTAATGCTCATACAACGTGCTGTACGATACAGCCTACGACATCAACCACAACACCCTACTGACACACCACAACCACCACAGTCCACGCAACTTACATACTAAGGTTATGCACAAAATCACTGTAATGTACTAGATGATATATAGTATGAGTATATATGTTAGCTGGAATTAATATATAATAGTTGGATATGTAATTGATTACTACTGGGATAGCTAGTACTATTACCTGTATTATATAATATAGTCGTGGGGTAATCATAGAGGTATTAGTGGCATAGTAAGATATTATTATATTAACACCTCTGTTTACTTAAAATATAAAATGGTGAGAAGCGTCTGGACATTGATACTCGAGGGTAACGCGGTAATCCAGAGGAGCGTGTTGGCAACGCGAGGTAATGAATGAGCATGCCTATTGCAGGCCGGACTGCTAAATTTCCGACGATATGCATGAGTCGAATGTCAACTCGTGAGTGCCAGTTTGTAGTTACAACTCTAAAACCAGGAAATGGCTGCAACAAAAATAACACTTAATAAATTAGAAATCTATTTAAGAAGATATTATGCCAATATAAATCAATGACCTTTGACGAATTGTATGTAAGAAGAAACAATCCAGAGTGTCTGATATTATTAAATCATTTATTTATTTATCAAGCACACACGACAATTTTTCATTAATAATCTTATTAACATTACATACCTTAAGAAAGGCAGTAAATCAGTAAAATCCAATTTAGAGGTGTGTTATCCTAACACCATTAGTCAGGGCACGAGATTAAGCGTGCTGTTTGTTTTACTGCGTTTACTGACTAGCAATTCACCTGTTCTTATTGGCTTTACGTACTCATTATTTGTATTTTACAGGTGCTTAATACGACTCATACAAAATATTTATTAAAAGTAATTACATAAACTGTGTAAAAGCGAGTAATCAGTAAATCTTAATAGACGGGTGTTACACCAGGCAACAAGGGCACCGGTCTTAGTGTAATGCTTTTGTTTTACTGCTTCTTTACTGCTTTTAAAACGCATGTTTTTATCTGCTTTAAATATCCAGCATGTCATTTACTTTAGCGTTCTAACTCACAATATATTTTATTAAACATTACTATATCCTTAAAATTAGCAGTATGAATCAAGTAAATCTAATATGATGGTGTGTTACTATTACACCAAGGGGTATAGTATGCTTTTGTATACTGTTTTACTTGACTTTTAAACTCGATGTTTTACTTGCCTGTTAACATATTTTTTACTGCTTTTAAACTCATAATCATGATTTATTAACGGGATTTACCATACCTTTAAAGCATGTGATAATTCCAGAAGTAAAATCAATAGAGGTCCCACCACCACAACCAAAACAACAACCACAAAACACACAAAACCGCAATCTTTCGGAGCCATGAACTCGAATCCCTTCTTCTTGAGGAAGATAGTACTGCTTTCTGTTTTAATGCTGCTTTAACTTGCTTTTAACTCTTAATGTTTTACTAGCTTTAACTTTCATGTTTTACTGCTATAACTTTCTGTTATATGTTACTGCTTTAACTCATGTTTTATGCTTTAATCATGTTTTTACTCTTTTAACTCGATGATGTTTATACTGCTTTTAACTCATTTATGTTATACTGCTATTAACTCATATATTTATACATTATGTTTTTTATTTTGTTATACAAAAGTTTTTTTTCTTCTTCTTATATTATTTAATTTTATTTCTATTGATTCACTGTTTATATTTTTTATTTGTTATTATTATTATTATACTTAGTGTTATGTTACTTCAGTGTCCTATGGTTATATTTATTAATTTAGAAACACCACATTTTCAACTATGACACAACACATACAACACGTACACAACACACACACACACACAGCACACTTACACTTTACTACACACATTCACTTTATGACAACTTAATAACACACATTTTCACAATAATGAACACTTTTACAGTTTTACCCCATAGAGCACTTTACATTTACCACTACACACACCAACACACACTACTCACACACAGCATGTTTACTTACACTAACCGACAGAGTTTTACTTACACTCTACACAGATTTACTTTTACACTCACACACAGAATCTTACTTAACACCACGCCAAATATGCAATATAATATATTATAACGTAATATATATTATTTAAAAACCATTTTAAATTGTTTTAATTCAAATTTAATGCAATTATACTTACATGTCAAATTTTATAACTCAGAATTATATGCAATTGATAGTTTATAATTAAAGCATATAATAAATCAATGCATTTATCTTTTGAGCAAAGAAATTTTTATGTTAATAAATTGATCCCCAGATACTTAAAACTCTCATAAATTTTTATCAAATGTATCAAGTTTTTAAAGAATTATAATTAATTACTGGAAATTTCCTAAGACCTTTATTAAGAAAGGATCACTCATTATTACGATACCATCTAAAATTGCAATAAATTCATAAACTCTAGTAAGAGTTCAGCCCCTAGTCTACCCACTCTAATACCATCCAAGCAATAGTTGCATTACGTTTTGTTGTCTCATTGATCTACTCGCTGTGTTACATCATCTAATTAGTCCAGTAGGATAAGTATAATAGAGAAATAACAATAATAATAATGTATCTCTCTTCATTAATGAGATTTATTAAAAATCTCTTACTAAGTTCTTATTTATAAAGCTATTAAAAGTTTCAAAATTACATAAGTAGTGATTTTTCTGTCAAAACTGAATATCAATATTGTTCAAAATTTTTAAATAATTTTTTGATCAAAACAATGATATATCAATATTGTTCATTATTATTTATCTAGTGTACATTGCGACCAATCCAGGTCATCCACAAGAACATAAACTTAACAACAAACCCGCCCACTCCTTACAGATACGAAAACTGACCTCTTCCTCTTAGTAAATAATGAATGTTGAATTATAACTACTTTTAGGCTCCTAAAGTTAGTGATTAAATAAACCTCTTTTTGTAGCCCGGAGGCGATTCCGAGCCTTTAAGTATCCATGTCAATTGTCGTAGACGATCTCAGACACGTATTTCAACAATTTGTTTATAAAAAGCAATTCAAGAAAGTTTAAATTATTTATTTTTTCAATATCTCATGACAATTAACTTGATATATTTCACTAACTTCTATTGACTGAGCGTGAAGAAGAACAACGAGTGGTGACATACATAGTCTTTCAGCAAAAGAAACTCATTGTTATTTATCATTTCCCATAAATTATGGGAAGGCACAAATGTATTCTAGTTTTATTCATCTAAAATTTATATAATTACTGGTGCTAAATAATTTAAAAATTCTTAATAATGTGTTGGAAAACGAAAAATATATTTAATTTGATCTTAACCTGTGTTAGGAGATCAATTTCAACTTAAAATTAATTAAAAACATTCAATTTCGGCATATTTATTAAACAAAATAATATACCATAAACTATAAACATTACGAAATATTTACACAATAATTTCATATAGTTTTTCTACAAAATTAGAATAAAAACATACTGTAATGCTTTTAAAGTAATAAAAGCCCAAAATTTTATGAAATAAGAAAATATGTAGAAAGAATTTGTACCCTGAGTCATTTATTAAATTCATTTGTTTTTCAATTCTTTGGATTCTTACTATAATATTATACGAAATTGATCATTATTAACATATTACAAACTAATATTACAAACTAATATTATAAATTTACATTAGCTATTTGCAAACAACTGAGTTTATAACTTGATAACTTTCTGCATGATATAATATTATATATTCTGAATTAGAATATTTGAACTCAGAACTGAAAGTTTTTGATGCCAAAAAGTAACTATTATATATTAACATATTAAGTTAATTAAAATATATTCTAAATTTTGATGATTCTTCTTCTTTGATGAGAAGCTAATAAGATATTGTTATAAAAATCTTATAACTTCGTACATCTTATTTAAGTTTAAAATTATAATTTGTTTATCTACTTTTTATTGTTTGTATTACCTTATTAGAAAGCTAAACTTCTAGTAACTTTTCTTTTAATTCTTAATTTTCTTTCCACTAAGTACAGGATGTATATATCTGGATGAATGACAGTTTAAATTAACACAAAAGATTTACATAGAAAAAGTCAATTAATGACTAGATAATCTGGAAAAATTATGGTAGATTTTTATTATTATTGACCGCTTTAAACTTAAATTATTTACTACTTGAATAATAATTAGGTAACTTGATAGCTATTTCATATTAAAAACATACATGATAGTCACATGAACAGGTATATAATTAAAACATCTTTAATTTCCCCTCAAAATTTAAATATTACTATCCCCTACAAAAGCCGCATTTATTTTTGAAGGGAATTTCTCTTCTGTTTTATCATCTGCAACGTTCAGATTGTTTTTCAAACTTTCAATCTTCGTTACGTGAGCGACTTCGTCAAATCCAGTTTGGTGTGGTTTATCCATTACTTCATTAATTTTCCTCGATTTCTTTTCTTCTAACGCAGCTTCTTTTCTCAAGTGCCTATTTTTCCTGAAAAACATGAAGTTAAGTGCGAAGTAAACTGCTCCTGAACAGCCTCCAATCGCTGCTATTATTCTGAAGGTCTTAAAAATTCCAATTTTTTGTATCAAAAATCCACCAATAAGGCTTCCAGCTCCTCGACCTGAAGAAGTTAAATCAAATTTGAAATTAAATTTATTTTAAAATTTTTATTCTCAAACCTGATAAGAATAAATATTATAACAAATAAATTTTCTAAATATTTTAATTTAAATCTGTTAAACTAAATACGAAGTAATGGGTTTTTGCTTAAATGAAGAAATTTAAAAGAGAGATTGCTAATTATCAGTACAAGAGGCAGAAGGTAATTCTGATTATTTAAGCAACTAAATATAATGACAGTAAGATTAAAAATATTTTATGAAAAGAAATAAAAAGAGCGAAAATAAAATATATAAAAAATATTTATATAATATATAGATATATATATATATATATATATATATATATAAT
The DNA here is from genome assembly GCA_015478945.1 of Trachelipus rathkii. Lineage (NCBI taxonomy): Eukaryota > Metazoa > Arthropoda > Malacostraca > Isopoda > Trachelipodidae > Trachelipus > Trachelipus rathkii. The sequence continues at coordinate 11,803 of JABUQX010066072.1, read as the reverse complement.
AATATATATATATATATATATATATATATATACATAAGATTAAAAATATTTTATGAAAAGAAATAAAAAGAGCGAAATAAAATATATAAAAAATTAAGATGAAAGTGATATAATAGATATAAATATATAATAGTGATGATATATGAAAAATTAATAATATTATAGATATATTATATTTATATTATATATATATAATTATATTATATATAATATATATATATATTTATATATGACTTATTAGCTGTCAACTTGTGAAGGAACAGGCAATTATGTGTTAATATGTTTTTAATTATTATTTTTTTTTAAATATATGATTATTGAATTATTATGATTACTCTTTGGAAGCTATTAACTCTTCTATTTTATCTTATTATTCTTTTTTTATATTATATAATATTATATTTAATATTATTATTTTTTTATTTTTTTATAGTTATTTGATATAAAAAAGAGTTAAAATGTTCTATCTATATATTATTTCTTATATCTTTGATTAATTATGCTCACTAGATGTACAAGATTTAGATTAACAGAGGAATAACATCAGGACCTTACGTTCTTTCTTGGTGTTAAGTCAAAGAGAGCTGAAAAAAATCATCAGAGGAATTGAGATGATTAGGCTTAAATGAGTTGGATGGAGTTTGGAGGGGTTGGAGGGTTGGAAGGGGTGGAGGGGTTGGAGACGGGAGGAATAACTCGAAACATCATAAATGGGTTAGAAGCAAATTTTGAGCGAAGAAGATTCTGCTATTAACAGAAGGTAAGATGGACAATTTTGACAACGGAAGACACTAAAGAAGGGAAAGAGGAAGAATCAAGATGAGGAAAGAGGAAGAAACAAGAGGAGGGAAAAATAAGGAAACAAGAGGAGGGGAAAAGGAAGAGGAAAGAGGAAGGAACAAGAGGAAGAAACAAGGGGAGGGAAAATAGGAAGAACAAAGATGAGGGAAAGAGGAAGAACAAGTAGGAGGGATGAGAGGAAAAACAAGAGGAAGGACAAGAGTAAGAACAAGACTAGGGAAGAGAAGAAGCAAGAGATTAAAGAAGAAGGATAGGAGGAAGAAACACAGAGGAGGAAGCAGTGAAGTACAAGAAGGGAAAGAGGAAGAAAACAAGAGGAGGAAGAGAAAGAAATATGACAAGGAAGGAAAAAGGAAAAAACAAGAGAAGTCAAAGAGGAAGGAATAAAAAGAAGGAAAGAGAAAGAAACAAATGGGCTCGAAAGAGAAGAAGACAAGAGGAGGGAAAGAGAAGAAGCAAGGAGGTAAAGAGAGAAGAAAGGGGATAGAAATAAGAGAAGAAAGAAAGGAGGAAAGAGGAAGAACAAGGAGGGAAAAGGAGCAAACAAGAGGAATGAAGAGGAAGAACAGAGGAGAAAGAGAAGAACAAAGAGGAGGGAAAAGAGTAGGAAAAAAAGCAGTTGAAAAGGAGAAACAATGAGGTGAAAGAGAAGAACAAGGAGCGAAAGAGGAAGGAAAGAGAAAGAAACAAAAAAGCTGCCCTTTAACAACACAAGGGAGGAAAAGAGAACAAGAGGAGGGAAAAGGGAAGACAAAGTTAAAAAGAGAAGAAACAAGAGGAGGGAACGAGGAAGAAACAAGAGGAGAGAAGAGAAAGAAACAAGAGGAAGGAGAGGAGATTGACAGGAGCGTAAAGGGAAAGAGGAAAAAACAAGAGGAAGGAAAGAGCGAAGATACAAAGGAGGAAAGAGGAAGAAACAAGAGTAGAGAAAGAGGAAGAACAAGACGATTGTCAAGAGGAAGTTAAAGAGGATTGGAAAGAGAAGAACATTAATTAGAGGATGACAGTTTTTTTTGTAAGACTAGAAAGGCCGTGAGGAGAAGAACAAGAAATCTCATTGCATTTTGCTAACAGGCAGAAAAAAACTTTTAAGTTCCAACGGGAATTTATATATTATATATATATATTATATATTACTATATATTAATATATATATATATATTTATTATAGTATATTATATATTATATTATTATATATATATATAATATTATATATATATATATATTATACTACTACTACTACTATATAATACTATAAATTATATATATATATATATATTTCAGGAAAACATTTAAATATATGCAAGATATGATTTAAAACAAATCACTTTAGTGAATAATTGAATAAAAAAAAAAAAAAAAAAAAAAGGATATATTAAAATAAATCATTTTAACTCTTGTTGTAAATATACAGTATATCTAATGAATAGCATTTGTTAAAACTTTATAAATTTCCAAAAGCCCCATGATATATAATGCTAAGCTCAGCGTGGCAATATAATATAAAGAATAGCACTAATGACATGCCACGAAATTTAGCTAATTTATAGATTAAAAAAAGAAAGGTGTTAACAAATAGCTAAAAATTAGCTGGAAAAAGGTTAAGTAGGTGTTTTTTATATTTTTTAGATTTTCGTTAATTTTTTCGTTAGTGTCGTGGCTTATTTTTAAGTATTTCTTGGTAAGTCAAACACGCAAGAAGGGTGGTTAGCTGTTATTCAGTTCTATCTAGTATATGTATTTCAATAAAATTTATTTCAAAGTTGTTTTTATTTTTTTTTATACGTTTTTATTTTTATTTTTTAACTTTTATAAAGCCACTTTGAAAGAATGAAGGCAATTACAAGTGATTTATCAATAAAATTTACATGTTATATCGGCATACACACGTATTATTCTAGACACAAATCGTCTTTACTCGACAAAAAAAAAATTGTCATTCGAAAATTGTCGAAAATTTGTCGATTGAAAGAACTTATTTTGTATGACTCGCGGGACTATTGGTCTTTTAATGACATCTAAAACCTAATATTTTCAACCACTTCACTCCAATGGATGGGAATATAAAATTTTAACGCATTATAAGTAGACGTGCGTGAGACAATGAGCTTATTCTATATATACTATATATATATATAATATATATATATTATACTATATATATATATATATATATAATATATTATATAATATATATATATATATATATATATATATATATATATATATATATATATATAATTATATATATATATATATATAATATACTATATATATATATATATATATATATTATATATACTATATATAATAATATATATATTATGTCCAGTTTAGAACGTATGTCGCACAACGAAAACTTAAAGTAATGAACTAAAAATTTTGAGAATTTAATTTTTTAACCTTTTTTTGTATAATAAAACACGAAAAAAAAGAATTAATATATCTGAAAAATGAGCTTCACTGATTTATATAATAAACTATATAATATATATATAATAATATATAATATTATATATATTATATATAATATTATATATATATATAATATATATATATATATATATATATATATAATATATATATATATTATATATATTATATAATTTAGTATTAATATATACTATAATATACATAAATAAATATAAAAACAAAATATATAATATAATATATATATATATATATAATATATATAATATATATTATATAGTATATATATATTATATATATCATTATATATACTATATATATATAAATATATAATATGGTGATATTTGGTATAAAAACCACAACTATCATCGATCCATATCGATTTGATTGCGGAAACTGTAAAAAAAAAAAATCTCAAAAACTACAATAGCTAAAGCGAAAAGGAAAAAAAATTTTTGAAATCTTGTAAAATTTTAGTTAGTAAATGTAAAAAAAAAAATAATAATATAAATTAACAATATATGAATATTTTTTTTATTTTAGGAAGATGGACATAGATATATATATATATATATAAATTATTTGTAAAGGTATTACACGGCAATGTAGGGGGCTCGAGCCGACGGGGAACACAGGGGGGGACGTTTTCCATACCCCGTAGGGGAGGGGCGGAGGAACCCCCGCGACACCCAAATACCAAAGAGCGGGGGTTCCGGAGACCCTCCCCGGAGGGGGGGTAGTCCGTAACCCGTAGTTCCGGAAGGCCGAGAGACCCGACTCCTGCCATTGGTGCGTTATACCCTGGGGTATCTTAGTTAAAAAAAAAGCAAAATTTACAAAAAAGTCTATTTATTTACGAGTAACCAATAAAAGGTCTTTAAATAGGCTCATCTAATTAATATTATTATAATTATTAACAATATTTTTTTTTTTTTTTTTTTTTTTACATTTTCCTATGTAAAATTTTACCAGGATTCCAAAAATGTATTCCTTTTCGCTGTAGCTATTGTAGTTTCTGAGATATATTTTTTTTATTTTTTTTTTTATTTTTTTTTTTTTTTACATTTTTGCCGCACTAAAATTGGACCAGCATTCCGGCAATGTGTATTCACTTTTCATGTAGCTATTGTAGTTTTTGAGATATGAGCTTGTGGCTTAACAAAATTTCACCCTAATTATGCTTTAAAACTTTATTACATAAGTCCAAATTAGAAAGGAAAAAATTGCCATAGCTATTTTTGTACGCTTAGTGTGAAAGTGAAAGAAAAAATATATATCAATTACTTTTTACTTTTTTTATCTATATTTTTAATTTTTTTTTTCCCAAAATAATTCCGTTATATTTTCCAAAATGATTTAGTATCGTTTTCGATAGTGCGACACACGTTTAAGAATTTACCTATATATATATATAATATATATATATATATATAATACTATTATATATATATATAAAATATATATAATATATATAATATATTATATATATTATATATATATTATATATAATATACTTATATATAAGTTATGGACAAAGTTACTTAACGGCCACACGGAACGGGAGGTCGGATAAATTTTTTTTTCCGCAGGTAGCTTGTATTATACATAAATAGATGATCTAGGGGTGAAATGAGGTTAGGAAAGGTAGGTTATGTTAGGTTAAGTTGGGTTAGGTTAGGTAGCGTGTAGGTATAGGGTTAGAGTTTAGCTTAGTAATAGGGTTAGTTAGGTTAGGTTAGGTGTGTAGGTTAGTTAGGTTGAGGTTAGCGTATAGTGTTACGATTAGTTTAACGTTATTCCATGTCATGTTAGTGTTGTTTATAAGTTAGGTTAAGTTAGTTACGTTAGTTAGGCATTTACGTTTCGAACGTGTAGGCAGTTAGGTGTTACTTCCTTATATTCCTTTGTTGATTAACTATTGCATTATTAATATATAAGAATTAATAATTTTATAATTAATTTAATAATTAACAGTTAATAATTTTAATATATTAATTTTTTACATTGAAATTACGCAGTAACTAACTTTACATTACTATTGCACACATAAAAATAATATCTTCATAGTTACGGTTAGCATGACCGTGCATATCTCTTGAAGAACACATGAACGCTTAACACAGTTCTATTCCCATATATTTGTTATTGGAATTTCAATAAACGAGCAAAAAAAACTAGGTTCGCACAACAGAATCCACAAAAAAAAATTTACTTACTTTAAAACTTCTTGTTCACCCTGAAAAAATGTTAATTTTTACTTAACTTCGTTGAATATACAGTACATCTTACTAATTTACAATATAACGTGTAGCCGTTACAGTACTTAGTCTCATATATATACATATTATCTATATAATATATCATTATCATGATATATATATATATATTATATATATATTTATATATGATATATATATATATAATCATCACCCACTTTCTTTCGTAGCATGCACCGGGAAACAGAAAAGTAGGTAGAGAATATGACGCAAGTCGAAAGAAAGCCAAGCCTTACCTCCTTATTCCCTTAAGTGAGAATCGTCGCAGTCAGAAAAATCGACCCTAGGGCTTCATGGGGACTGCGATATGACCCTCAGCTAATGGTAGTATAATATATATATATATATATATTATATATATAATATATATAATATATATATATATATTATATATTATATATATATATATATCATATTAATATATATTATATCTATATATATATATGTCAAAGAAGGTTTGCGGTAGATCGGCAATTAACAATTCATTTTTTACGATTTTATTATAATTTGCCGTTTAAATAAAACTTTTTCTAAATAAGCTCAGATAGTTTCACGGGTTACGCTCAGCCATTTATGAGATGACATATCCGTGCAGGAAAGGGCCACACTCCTTAAAGGAAATTAGTTAACTGGGTTAAGTTTACGAAAATTTTTCAGTAAACTTTTCTACTTCAAATTTATGTCCCATGCCCAGAAGCAAACGGATGGTTACTAAAAACAACTGATCTAAAGTGAAAAATAAACTATTACCTATTAAAACTAGTTACCTAACTCAAACCTTCCTTAAAACTATTCAATGTCTGAAAATTTACACTTATTGCATGAACATGGGAAGAAAGGTTATTGCCAAAAGAAAGAGAAAAAAAGGGATCGATAACCCTAAAGGAGTCTACAGGAAATGGTCGACATTTCTGTAAAAAAAAAATATTTTATTATTTAGAGTTTCTAATTCATAAGGTAATCCTAAACCTAAAACCTAACCTAACCTACCTAACCTAAATACCTAACCTAACTAACTTAACATTAACTTAAACTTTTAAACTTAACTTAACTTAGACTTAACTTAACTTAATTTAACTTAACTTAAACTTAAACTTAACTTAACCTTTACTTAACCTTAACTTAACCGTTAAGTTCCGTAACTAACCTAACCTAACCTAAAACCTAACCTAACGGCTGCGGAGGGCTGTACAGGAAATTTTTTTGCTGTTGTGTCGACCTTTTTTCTTGTCCATCATTTGGGTTAGTCCCCCAAAAAAAAGCATTTGTATGGCAACACAATTTTCCCTACTGTAGGGAATTGGAAATTTTGAGGTTTTGGTGACTGATATCAAGTATCATCAAAATAGATTTTAGATAATATATACATCTTCGTATTGCTCAAATTTCGGATAAATAATTTTGACTTTTATTAATTTTTCTTTTATATATTTAAAACGTTGAAACTTTCAGATGTCAATAAAATACAGACTAATAGCGATACAGAAAAAAATGGCAAAATCGATGTTTTAGAGCATGTCTCATGCCGCATTATCGCACTTTGTAAAAAAAAGGCAATGAATTTTAAAGGAACTCGTGCAGGGATAGTACTGCAGATAGGTGAAATATTTTGAATAATTGTGGGTTTTGTGATACAAGCATGAAATTGACAGAACAATTAGAGAGGGTGTTTTAAAGGTATTTGCATAATGAGGAGCTATATTCCAGATTACATCCATGAGCGGTGTGGCCGCCATTTTAAAACAACTCTGAGTTGGTGGATTCCCTACAAGCCAGGCCATCAACACGTGTTCAGGAAACTGATTAGAGGAAGCAGTTTATTTGCCAGTGAAGCACATTCAGAGCTGATTCACTGTCCAGTACTGAATCAACCAGTTGCACGCTGGAGCTGGTAGAGACAATTGTGGAGCTTCTATTGGTTTTTGACAGTATCGGCTTGTTTGACGCATCAATCATCGTTTCAAGGCTTAATGATGGAGATGGCATTGAAAGCACACTGAGATTGAAACAAGGGGGCAAGTGGCACGACACATTCAGGTTCCTCTACAACAGAACAAATACTACAGCGTGCCGAAAGCGTAAGAAAGCACCAGAAGCATGTTGCCGCTTAATTATTGCTGTGAGGCCAAAGGAAGTTTCCACAACGTGTGGTGAAAGAAGCTCATCCATAGAAATATGTTTTTTTATGTGAAGAAACCTTGCACAGATGGGGTTCTTTGGAGCTGAAGAACATCAACATTTGGTTTGATCTGAATGTCAGGAAAGTCTGCAATGAAATTGTTAGGACAAATCCCTACTGTCGAAAACTAAGTGCAGAAACCTTATTGCACAAAATCTCGTACCAATCTGACATGCTTGGTATCTTTGTACACCAAGCCAGATAAACAAGACCATTTTCAGATCTGTGTCGACCAAATGGAATAACAGGCTTGCATTGCTGGGCAGGTATCTTATATCGAGAAACTCGTTTGGACAGGCTATATGTGCTCCATCTTCAACTAAGCGGATCCTGATCGCCTGTACACAAAAGGCTACACAACTGGAACGAATGTTGCGGATGCGTCCACTCCAGTGACTATCGAAAACAGGTTACTGCCTACTTTCAGAATTGGGAAGTGTACAGCAAGGCAGAGATGTTGTCCTAATTTGCAACAAAGATGTTGGACCAGCACTCAAGAAAGCCTGTGATCATGATGCTGATGGTGAACAGCAGAGACGTTGTGGATACAGCTGTGGTAGATGCAGTGCGGAAGATGGAAAAACTTGGACAACAGTAGTATGAGACACATGTTGAAAAGAGGCTTGTAAACCAGACAGTGCCAATCACAGATCCCATCAAGCGGAACAACCTAATCTTTTCAGCAGCACACCGGTAAGAGAGAAGTGAAGGAAAGAGCTCCAGATGTATTCCCTGAAGTACGATTGTTCGCTCTTCTCCAGGCTATACATTGCCTCCCAGGAATACGACTTGTGATCTGGACGAGTTTCAACACGAAAACAGCTTATCCCGCCATCTCTGTATCAGATGGGTGGCTTAAAAACTGGAACCCCCAAATCAGACTTGATACCTTGCCTGCGAAACCCTTTACTTCCAGGAATGAGGGATGTATCCACCCCTGCAGACAGGTCACATTTCTAGCATGGTCATGCCGATCATCGAACATACTGCGAACAGGGACAGCAAAGACACTCCAAAGTTATAGCACTGATGTTTTCGTGCCGATATTAATTACATCCCTCCTTTACCATGTAGACAGACTAGACATTGTGTGGGATGTGTACCTGACAGACAGTTTGAAGGCACACACTCGCAGCAAGAGAGAAAAAGCGGAGTTAGGAGGACGAGTAGAGCCATAACTGCGGTTCCTGGAAGACTGCAGGAGTTTCTTCGCATGCTGACACAACAGACAGCTGTTCTCCATTTTTTGGCTTCTAAACGTTGCAGACATTACCACCAACAAACAAAATCATCACCACACAAGACACTGGCGTTCTCGCTTGCAAAATCCGGGCGGGACATGTTCAGCTCGGACGCCATGCACACATTAAGAAGCTGACACTCGAATATCCTACACCATACAGAATGCCGTTAAACAGGGTTTATAGCAATGTGTCAATAAGCACAGTTGATACAGACTGGGGTCCTTGCCATTAGCAGTGACCAACCACTCAGCATTTCATAACTCTGGATTGCCTTTGGAGTAGGAAGAGCTTTAGGTTCATCGCTGATCATGATACGCAAAAACTCTTGGTCCTGACCAATGTGTAGCCTTGCCGATGTTCCACGCGTTCTTTGGTTGTGACAAGGAGTCCTGTTTTTCCGGCAGAGGCAAGAAGACTGCATGGGGCACCTGAACCACGTATGGAGACGTCACACCAGCATTCTGCGCCTTTTGTGCCATGCCAGGCCCAAATGCCATTGACGATTGGATGCAACTACTGGAGCAATTTGTGATCTTACTCTACGATCGCACCAGCACAGAGGTCGGTGTGAACCAGGCAAGGAAACAGCTGTTCATCAAGAAAGGGAGAGCTCTGGATCGTCTGCCACCTACACAGGCTGCACTCATCCAGCACACCAAGAGAGCTTGTTACCAGGTTGGTTACTGTTGGGCCCAAATGATAACCCCTGTTATAGAGCTTCCGTTCCCAGGTGAATGTTGTTGGAACAAGCAGCCAGGTGGTGTATGGAGTACAACCTGGATGACCCTACCAGAGGTATCAGAAACTTGCAGGGAAATCTTGCGATGTTGCTGCAAGACCAGATGCAGGGGACGCTGCAAATGCCAGAAGGCGGCTCTTCAGTGTACATCACTTTGTCACTATGGTGGGCAGTGCTCTGAGGGACGAACACGGACAAAAGACAAATTAAGTAATTATTTATTGCTTGGACAAATAATAGTTCCATTGACCTCCAAATAAAGTTTTGTAAACTATTCTGTGTATCTTGATACCTGGCGGAAAACCATGATTAATATTCCTTTCATTTGCAGAACCTTTCAACATGAATTAAAGATAATCGTAATACGAAACATGGTAAAAAAATTATAGGTTTTTAGGTCAAACTATTGATTGTTTCCATTTCAACTTTTATTTGTCAGCCACAATGATCATCTAATGTTTTAATAACAAGCGAAATCATTCCGGACATAAGAATAATTTGAAAGTTACAAAACATGATTTTGATGTAAGGTATGGCGTCAATCTTGGAAATGGCCTTATTCTGTCACAGTCGAATCGGAGTGGACCCTATATCTAAAATTCACAACTGAGAATAGTCTACCTGAGGACTAAATTATATGATTGTTTCATCAAAACCCACAATAGCTCATATATCTGCCATACTAGGATTATTCTTGATCACAAACTTTTAAAAATTTACATTTTGAATGTGCCATGCATTTTTAGATTATAACTGAAAGTATTTAGCAAATATTATTTCAAATCGATGTCGCGCAGGACACATTATTTTACTGTGTATAGATATAATTTTGTACACACACACACATACACACAACACACAAAACTATATATATATCTTACATATAATTATATATATATAATATATATATCATACTATATACTATATATTATTAATTATATAGTATATATATATATATTTTATTATATAATATATATATATATATAATATATAATTATAATATAATATATTATATATATATATATATATATATATATATATATATAATAATATATACTAATATATATTATAACTATATTAATATAATATATAATATATATATATAGTATATATATATATATATATATATATTATATATATATATATATATAATATATCATATATATTATATTATATATATATATAATATATACATATATTTATATATATTATTATATATATATATTATATATAGATTTATATATATAGATTGTAAAAAGATTATTAGATGTATATTTATGATGATAAATTGTATTTGGTATATATATATATATAATATATTATATATATATATATAGTATTATATAAAATAATTAATAAAAGTTACAGGCTTTTCGATTTATATTGTTTCAGGTTTTTGACTGCTGTTCTATTTAGTCACGTGTAAAAAATTTAAATCATTTTGTCTCTCTTTTTTTTTATTTTGTTCAATTTTTATTTTTAAAGTTAATTAATGTAAATTTATTATTTTTTATTTATTTGCTTGCCTTTCTGAAAATTAATGACAAAAGTTGAATCTAATTGGTTTATAGTTATTAATCAAGGCTACACCACAACTCCAGGCCGGAAAGCCGGGAAAGCCGGAAAGCCGGAGAGCCGGAGACAAGCAGGTCTAGTGGCCGAGGCCAGAGAGGAGAGTTGTTTGAAAAGATGGATCTCAGTGCATAACTAATATTATATTAATAGATTATATATATAATATATTAATATATATATATATATATATATATATATATAATATATATATATATTATATAATAATATATATATTAATAATATATATTTATTATATATATATATATATATATATATATATATATTATATATATCATATATATATATATTTATATCATAAATACTATAGATATTATATATATACTAATTACTATATATATTATATATATATATATATATATATTATATACTTATATATTATATATATTATATAGTATATTTAATTAATATTATTTATATATATTATATAATTATATACTATATAATATATATACTATTACATTATATATTATAATATATTATATATATATATATATTATATATAGTATATATCCTATATATATATATCCTCTCTCTTTTT
>JABUQX010066071.1:17500-22666 GCA_015478945.1 Trachelipus rathkii | reverse complement strand
TAGGTAGGGTTAGGTTAAGTTTTGTTATTAGTTTACCCAAAAATTTAATGTATTTTCCCTAAAATTATTAAAATAACGATACATTAATTTATGATTTTTCGGTTCGCTTGGAGGGGTATACTACTATAACCAGAGGCCATATACATATATAACCCAGATATATTATATATAATATATAATATATATATATATATTATAATATATATTATATATATTATATATATATATATATATATATAATATATATATATATAATATATTATATTATATTAATATATTAAATATATATATATATATATATATATATATAATTATATTACAGAGGTGGCATCGTTACTCAAAAAAAAGAATTACATTACCGTTACCGTTACTTGGAAAAAGTAATTCCGATATCGTTATTCCGTTTCTTTGAAATGGAAAATAAAAATAAAAATAACGAAGGTTCCGTTACTCCGTTAATTTTAGCTTTTGACTACGAAATTAATTAAGGTATCTTAGGTAATTTATAGTTTTGTGTATATTAAATTTTCATCATTATCATTATGATTAAAAAAAAAAAATTACTAAAAATTTTTAATATTATCATAAAAAATTTATGATTATACATAAAATTAAAAACACGATATATTAATTGTTATGTAAATTCCTCTTTGGCCATTCATTATTAGGTTTCATTTTCAATGTCTTAAGCATTCTGTTGGTTACCTTGTAATTTAAATAAAATTTACACTTTAATTAGGATAAATGTAAACAGCAATGTTGCTTGTTAAATACCCAATTCTTATTTAATTATTATACTTTTTTTTTTATTAATTTATTTGCTTCAATTTTCCCGTTTAAATTTTATAAATATATAAAATGAAATTTAAGCACTTTTTAATATCACAGTAATTACATTAATTATTCCTGAAAAATAATTTTAAGCTTTCCGATGATAATTATGCGATACTTGATTTTTCATGTATCAAACATGGCACAAATTTGAGTCTGCTCCTGTCAAAGCTATTGGCTAAGAGTATACGCTTGGCCGATGCACCGGGTGCGGTGCGTGGTGCGCTTATTTTGGTGCGGTGCAGTGCGTATCAAAATTTCAGCGACCTGGTGTGGTGCGGTGCGGTGCTGTGCCTGGTGCAGGCCTTTATATCGCGCCGCACCGCATCAGCTTTACGACAAATTTTCTAAAAATAAAAAAAATTAAAAATAAAAAAGGAAAATATTGAGTTGTGTATATATATATATATATATATATACTATATTTATATATATATATATATAATATATATATATATATATATATATATATATATATATATATATATATTATATATATATATATATTATATATATAATAGATATATATATTCGACTGGCCATCGTAATAAGGAGAGAAATTATTTTCCCCAATATATTTTGGTCTCATCCCCAAATATTGAAACCGTTCCACTGAAAAAAATCGTCGTGTGAGAAATTTGGGTGCAAATATTTTAATAAGTTGGCCCTCATGGCAAATGAAAACTGAAGTAATGGAAATATTTGAAAATGTGTTTTATGTGTTACGTTATTTGCCATTTTCTCATATTACTGTTTATTATAATGAAAACTACACTATATTATATTTCTTGCAGCTGATCAATACCTTCTAAATGGTACATTTATAACTATTATACTAAAATAATATGATAAAAAAAAGTATAATTTTGTATGAAAAGTCGAATTTTGTTCATTTTCTTTGGCTTTAAAATTTTATATTATATTTAAATAAATTATTATTTGAGAAATATAAGCATGTTTTGCCCTTTGATTTGATATATGTATTATGTCAATGTGATGTTTCTAGTGTTTATAATTTGCTTTTTTTCCTATCGCAAGAAACACAACAAAACATCTCTAAGAAAACAGATAGCATATTTGGAAACACGTGATTTCTTTTCGGTCCACGGTAGATATATAAATGTTCGTGACTCCGTACCCAACGTTTAGTTCAACATCGTCTCTTACTGAGAAGTTTGTTTGAAGTGAATTGGTCAATTATTTTCGCATAATGTCTAATCGTCGATTGTTGAGAAAGGATACTTCAGTGTACCTAATAGGAAATTACTCTCCACAAATTGTTGGCAGCAAACTTCCGTCCATCAAACAAGTGTTGAGTGTTTTATTTTTTAACCTGCGAGAAGTTAGACTTACAGTACGAGAGAGTAGTAAATTAGTTATTGATGAAGTGATCATCTTTTGGAACAAAGCCCGCATCCCAACACGTGATGTTCAACATTGTATAAAAAAAGTTGAAGTTCTATATAATACATGGACTGGTTTGCAAAAAAATTGCAAAAGACGAACAGAAACACAATTAAGAAATGAAGAAATCTTTGTGCAGGAATTTGACAACTTATTTGACATCACACACCTAAACGCCATTCAAAAAATGAATATAAAAGAGGACAAAGAATTTTTAATAAATCTAAGGAAAAAGGCAGGAACGACACATGTACGGCCTTAGATACAAGTATTAGCTGGCAAAGGGAAAAAAGAAAGAAGAGGGGAAAATCAATATGGCCGTCATTGAAAAAGAAGTTCATAAATAAATGTAACTTTTAGGTAAATGGTAATAGATTACTTGTATGTATTATATTTCCTACTTTTTATCTTTTTTAGAACACATTGCATTTATTATATATCTTTAGCAGTAAATATATAAAAAATAAAAAAATACATACATACATAAATGTATGAATAATGAAATGGAAGGAAAGGAAGAAACCAAAGATGTTTAAGAAGGAAAGATTCAAAACAGAAAAATTGAAAGATAGATTAATAAGAGAAAGATTTGACGAAGCTATCAAAGAAAGGAGAGAACTGGAGATAATAACAGGAGAAACGGTGGATGAAAAGTGGAAGATATTTAAGGATAACATGGACAGTACAGCAAGAGAAGTATTGGGAATAAAGATAGTGGGAAAGGGGAAGAAGAAAAGAACGGCATGGTGGAATGACGAAGAAAAGACAGCCATAACCAACAAAAACAAAAAGTATAGACTCTGGATGAGGAGGAAAACTGAAGAAAACAGATTAATATACGTGGAAGCTAGAAACAATGCAGAACAAATAAAGAAATTGAGTAAAAGACAAACATGGAAGGATATTGGAGCGGAACTAAAAGAAGATGTGAGGGGAACAAGAAAGCTAATATATGGCTTAGCTAGAGGATGAGAAGTAAGGAAGGAACCAGAAAAACATATAATAATGAATAAAGATTGTGAGGTTATGAGTGAGGAGGGAGAGGTGATGGAAAGGTGGAAGGAATATTTCGAAGAGTTGTTGAACTTTGAGGATGTTGAAGGGGGGAGGTGGATGGAGGTGTGGAACGAGAGGAAGACTTGGAGGAGATGGAAGAAATAACAATGGAAGAGGTCAGAGCAGCAATCAAGACGCTAAAGAGGGGGAAGAGCCCTGGAACTGATGAGCTGAGTGCAGAGTTGTATAAGACAGGAGAGGGAGTTGAAGAATGGATTCACGAACTGTTAAATGAAATGTGGGTCAGAGAGAGTGTACCGTCGGAGTGGGGAGAAGCAATAATATGCCCTATATATAAGAAGGGAGATCGAAGGAAATGTGATAATCATAGAGGAATAACCCTGCTAAATGTGGCCAGTAAAATCTATGAAAGAGTGTTAGAGAGGAGGCTGAGAAACAAAGTTGATAATAACATAGGAGACTGGCAGTATGGTTTCAGGGCCGGGAAAAGCACAACAGGACCAATATATTATATGAAAACCTTAATAGAAAAAACGATAGAATGGAATAGGAGGGCAGATGTGGCATTTATAGACCTGGAAAAAGCTTTTGACAGAGTAAACAGAGAAAAGCTGTGGAGAATCATGGAAGAGCCGGAATATGGGATACCGCAGAAACTTATAAGAACAATAAAAAGTACATATCAAGGGTCCAGAAATATGGATAGCAGATCAAAGAAGAGAGAGATGTTTGAGGTCAAAATATGGGAAGTTGAGAGGGTAGTGTTCTTGTCAGTTGTCCTCACCCTGCTCTTTTATGTGCATGGACTATTAATCTGAAAAAGGAAGTATGCAGAAGAAATAAAAATGGAGAGCATTTACTCTACTTATATTGTCAGATGATGCGTTTTAAATAATAACAGTGAAGAGGGACTAGACCTGCAGGATGTGATAGACAGATGGAACACCCAAATGAGAGAAATGGATATGAAAATTTAAGTTACAGAAAAGGACAGAAGTATAAAAAAATAGCCAGAAAAGAGAAGAAATAAATATAATATTGGAGGGAAAATGAATTGCGTCAGGTGGATAAATTTAAGTACTGGGTGTGATAATATTGGAAGCTGGAGGTGGAATGGAGGAAGAGCTAAATGGCAAAGAATGAAGAAATTCGCAAAAAAAATGGGGAAGCCCTATACCCGATATTGAAGAGAAAAATCAAATACCAACAGACGATTTAAAAATGATCAAATTATATGGGTTAACTGCTGAGACCTGCTAACATAGAGCTCCGATGTTGGGCACTGGACCTACGGGCAAAAGACGAGGATTGGAGGCGGCAGGTATGGAGGGATTGAGAGTGATCATGGAGTGACACTGAGGGATAAAAAGAAGAAGGAGATGCAATAAACGAGATTTGAGGATCGAATCAATAACATGAACAGGTCCACCGAAATAGCCTGAGACGGTACTGGACATGTTAACGAGGATGGGTTTATGGAGGAGGATCCGAGAAGAATGATGGATTGGACACCTGCAGAAAGAAGACCTGTGGGCAGACCGAGTAGAAGATGGATGGACGACGTGGGCGAGGACATGGGAGCAAGAGGAACGACGATTGAAGAGGTCGAAGAGAGAAGAATATACACCGACAGAAATGCCTGGAGAGTGTTCTGTAGAGGCGACACCTGACAGATCCCTTTGGGATCTACCAGCGGGAATGATAGGAGATAGGAGATAGCATTATACATACGTATATTTGATTTTTATATATTTTATATTATTATATATATTATATATGATATATTATTATATATCTATATATATATAATATAATCATATATATAATAAAATATATATATATATATATCTTATGTATATATATATATATATATATATATATATATATATATATATATATATATATATATACTAT
>JABUQX010066071.1:0-12500 GCA_015478945.1 Trachelipus rathkii | reverse complement strand
TAGGAGTTCGATGTTGCATTGGAGTCATTGCAAAAAGCACATGATTTTTTTAGTTCACCAAAAAGAAAAGACATTCTGCGTAAAGAAATCGAACATTCAGAATTCTTAACGAAAGTTAAAACTTTGAAAAGACACTGTGCCACACGCTGGATTGAAAGATACCATTCTGTGAGTGATTTCTTTGAACTTTTAATGCCTGTATTAGACTCTTTAGATGTAATTGAAAACTGGAGAGGCACAGATGCTTCTCGAGATGCAGCACTTCTAAAAAGTGCTATATTAAATCCACAGTTTTTGCTTTCCTTACTTGTCTTTAGTGAAGTGTTCGGAGTTGGACTACCACTTAGTAAACACTTACAAAAAATAAACAACGATCTTAAATCTTCTTTAAATATGGCTACTGCTACACAGAGAGAACTACAAGATCTGCGCAATGATGCTAACAATCACTTTCGCAAGATCTTTCAGGAGGCTAACACTCTATGCGAAAAACTTGGAGTTGCTATGAATATTCCAAGAATAACAAGCAAGCAAAAATATCGTTCAAATCCATCCATTCTTAAGCCTGAAGATTACTATCGTGTCACTATTTATATTCCGTTCATTGAACTTTTTATATCTGAATTGGAACATAGATTCTTACGAAACACTGATATATTTAAAGGATTTCCCTTCCAATGTCCAGTGAGGAAGAAAGGGATTTGAGAGCTCTTCTAGAAACGTATGCTGCAGATCTCGACCAACCTCCTTCGGATGTAATAGCAGAGTTCAAATTATATAGAAAATGCCAAAATACCAAAAATCTGCCATATAAGACTGCAATGGATGCTCTAACTACCTGCAATAAGGTCATGTTCCCCAACATATTCAAGTTGCTGCAAATCCTCGCAACTATACCTATATAAACTGCAACACCCGAGAGAACCTTTTCCACCCTAAGAAGAATTAAAACTTACTTGAGGAATACAACATCACAAACCAGGCTGAATGGTCTTGCACTGCTATCGATTCACAGAGAAATTCAAGTGAACGTAAATGAAATAATTGACGAGAGGGCGAAAAAAAAAACGAAAACTCGATTTTGTTTTATAAGTAATGGACAATCTGTAATAGTTTTGTCGACTTTTGTTACAGTTTACAGGTAAGGTTTTAGAGTACATATATATATATATATATATATATATATATATATATATATATAATATATAAAAAACGTGTATATAAACAGAGTATATTTCTATTATTATTATATATAAATAAATTAGCATTTGCCAAGATTCCCCCCCTAGGAAAAATCGTAGTTACCGCCACTGTATATATATATATATTATATTATATTAATATATATATATTATCACTATTATATATATTATACCGGATATTATATATATATATATATATAGTATATATATATATATATATATTATATATATTATTATATATATATATATATATATATATATGTGTATACTATAGTTATTATATATATATATATATATATATATATATATATATATATATATATATATATATATATATATATATATATATATTACCGGTGATTGAAATAATAAAGTAATCTTGTACAACAAATGATGATATATATAATATATAGATATATAATAAATATATATACTATATTATATTATATATATATAAATATATATATATATATATATATATATATATATATATATATTTAACAAGATCTTTTGTTAAACCTAATAAAGGAGACAGAAAAGAGATATTTTCTCTCTCCTATCTGATTTTTATCTTTTCAGATAAAATTTTATTTTTCGTTTCTTCATTTTTTTTTTCATCACGTAGGCTTCAAAATCTTTTATCACAGTCAAAGTCCTTTTTGTATCAAATTTTATTTTGTACTCCTGATTAATATATTTATTCATAAACTCCACTATCATTTGAAACTAACGTCCCAATCATCCCCCCTCTTTCCACCCCTTTTCTGTTTTTTTTCCTATAAGAAAGCTCTTGTTCATTCTTAAAATTCATTCTGACTTTAGTTATACAACCAATAAGCCGATCTTTTAACCTGTTCCTCTGTTTGTGATCTGGTAAGTTTTGAATTTGTTTGGTTTTTATAAATCATTTTTCCCACGACAAGAAAACTTTTTTACACTCGGTTCGTAATAATTATTTTTCGCTATTCTCTTTACTTTTTTATACATATTTTTTTGTTTCCTACATACATTCTAACTACTCTCTCATTCGCTTATCACTCGATTTTTCCTCTTTTTCAATATTTTTTCATTCCTTTGACATTCATTAAGCTCTTACTATTTCTCCACTATTGTTTATATATGGTTCTATATATTTTTGTGTGTACTTGAAACGAACTCGAGACTTTTTGAATAGGTTTTTATTTTTTCTTCTTTTATCTTCTTTCCCTGCAGTTTTTAGTGCGTCCAACTCCGACGGCACGAATTAATCCATATCTTGATTTTCTGATGAAGTAATAAATTCATGCCCGAATTTCTTGAATATATATGTTATATACTTTTCTTTACTCCTCGTGAGTCTCACACATATTTTCTGTATTTTTTTATACTTGTTATTGAGAATATATAGATATACCTCTCTATAACAATTTCTTTTCTTTTTCGCTCGTGCATCATCTGTTTCTCCCTCGGGTTTTTTTAAAAGGCTTTATACTCGCTATATTAAATTATTATTAAAATAATTAAAGGCCCCTAGAGATAACATAAAATAATTAATAAATTAATATTAATTAATAATCATTATAAATATTAATAATAATTAATAATATAATATAAATATTAAATAATATATATATAAAAATTATATATAATAATAAATTTAAATAATAAATAATATAATATAATAAATAATATAATTAATTAATTATTAATAATAATAATTAATTAAATTAATAATAAATTAATTAAATTAATTAAATATAATTAAATGGAAAATTTATATTTAATTTTCATCCTAAGATTACCTTCCCATTATATATTCTTTGTTTGTTTTAATTCTTAAATTATCTTTATTCGATTGTTCTATCTACTTTTCTTTTAGTTATTTATATATCTCTATTATCCTTAAATGTTGCCCCGAGGGAATACTTCGTGATTTACTTTTTTTACATACTTTTCGTTCTCACAACTTATTTGATCAACTATGTTTTTATCGACATATTTTTTTACTATACATTATGTTTATTTCCTGCAGCGAGCTGTTTGGAATTGCTTATTACACTATATATAATTAACTCGCAACTACCATATCTACAGGCGTTTACTTCCGTTTTAAAAATTGCGAACTTCAGAATCTGTTTTCTCTTCTTTCCCATTCTTACGCAGGTACTCATTCTATGTAATTCTTATTATATCATGGCCTCCATTTACCACATTTCTAAATATATTACAAAGTTTCTACTTTATGTTAATATGGTTTGGCAACAAATACCTTGGTTCAGGAAAAAGGATGTTTTAAAGTCGCTTAGATAGAATAAATCTTTTATACGAAAAAATTTGATCTAATTTTTTAATTCATAATAAAATTTAAATGTACTCCTTCTGTCTAGACAGATCCAGAAAAGCCAGACTCTAGTTTTTACTTTAAGAATTCTATTTGTGATTTGGGCAGATCCAAAATTAATTTTGAAGCTCCTATAAATACATTTACACCCCACTGATCTATGAATTGGTATTAAGTTACAGAACATTAGTCGTAATTCAAGGTTTGCTATAGAAAGCCCTTATAGTTGTTTATTATGTCTTTCCTCTTGTAAGCTGGAAAGTTCTCTTCAGTTCCATTTTAGAGAAAATCATAGCACTCATAAACCATATCAATAGTGTGAATTAACATTTGGAGAGCTGATGTGTGTGAAGTTAGTGTGTGGGGGATATTAACGATACTCACTATAATTTTGGTGAGGACCTCGACCGTCACATTATGTTAGTTGGAAGCAGCAAGATAGAAAACTCGCAGCTCTCCTATTTTACTAATTCCCCAAGGTTCCTAGCATTTTTAATCTCTCTTGAAAGGCCTATACCGTTCGTCACGAAGGAGAAAATTTGGGGCGAAAGTGGCGAAGAAATTTGGTGGAACTCGCGATTCGCAGCGCTCTGTAGCTCCCAGGTTGCCACAGTTAAATGTAACGATTGTTATTGTGAATGCCTTTTCTACAGTACTTTTCACACGTGTTACTCAATTTGTGAAGCCAAGTCATATCCTTCTCTCTCTCTATTTAAATATTAGCTTTCACTTTTTTCACATATGTTCTCAGCTAAAACTCATCTACTTTTACATCCTATATTCTTATAAAAATTCGTTCTATATTCTTCAAATATCCTATGCAAATATTTAGCCATTTATTTAAATATAATTCGTCAATATCAACAAACAAGGTGGTGCTTTCTCTCAGCACGTTTGCATATAAATTTGGTCGCTAGTACTGGATTTGTCTGTCTTAAATCCTTCATCTCTTTAACTCGTTCCGATTACCATTCCTATTCAAACTTCTTAAGTGCTGAAGAAGGAGTGATGTGTATTGTATCCTAGTCCCTCGTCATGCTGCTTCTGCCAATATGCCCAACCTATTGCCAACCATAACACAGTTACGAAACCCGAGTGGTTTCTTGGAAATGGCATGTTCTCGTGTCGCGCCTATATTAGATTGGGCAATATGTTGTGGTTTTTGAAGGTTTTTCCTCAAGATGCCTTTTTTTTCATTGGTACTACCCGTCTCCAATACGGGTCAGACATCAGAGGAGCGATATTGCCTGCTGAAAAATTGCGTTCTCTGAGCCACGGAAGTGGCTCAGGCCAAAGTTGAAATCTTACATACATAATCTCCCGCGTGACAAAGGCGGAAATTCGCTAGATTTTGAGGCCTAACTAGCAGCTATATTTCTAGTGGTCGACATAGCTTTAGATTCTGGGATTAACATTTATTACCACCCGGGTTGAAAGCTGCAGTTTTCCCAGAACAAGCTCTTTCCCCCTAGTGATTGCCATGCAAAACGGTTATATCGTGGAATTTGTCCGCTGGTCTGAAAGATTCCGGAGCTCCTTAGACGCGGCTGTTCTCTCTCTCCAGCAGCTTTATTCAGATTTCTATACTACACTCGCCAAACGTGACGCTTCCTACAAGCCTGATGACAAAATTATTACCGCTACAGCTTTCTGCCATTTATTCACATTCCTTCCCGAAAAACCCGAGATTTATCGTAGGGATTTCAAGAAATTCCACAACCCTGATTTAGATCTTCACAACCAAATAAATAATCTGTTAGAAAAGTCCGAAGGCCGCTTGCATGACCCTATCCGTAATGTGATGCCTCAGCCCAATATCCACTTCCAAAAAACGGCATCTGTTCCCCAAAAATCTCAAAATTTTGCACAGAGACAAGATTTTCAGCACTCACCCCGCAATTTTCAACCACGAAATTTTAATAATCGTTCAAAACCGCAGGCTCCTCTTTATCAAAATCGTCAAATTCCTCAACCCCAGAGGCCTGCTGTGTGCTTTAACTGTGAGATATTGCCCTTTCAACCCATACTGCCGAAAATGTTCTTCAAATCACAAGAGGGGTTCCACCGCTCAATGTAAGGACTCTCGATGGAGTCCTAATGATCCAAACACCCCGTTGAAGCATGTCCCAATCACTGACAAAATAAAGCAAGACATTATACAGAATAGATGGAAAGGCTCCGGAATTTTTAGACCATCTTACCTTGGAGTCAAACCTCAAACCCGAACTTCCAATTTTCAAAGAGCGCAACCAAATCGCAACAACTCCTGGAGGCAAAATTCCACTTCATATACTCAAATGGTGGAGCCTACAAACATTTACGAATCCACTCCTGATGACCAATATGATGATGATCAAGAAAATTATTATTATGACAACGATACCGATGGTCATTATGATGCTCAGCAGCAGGATTTTTAAAATTTAGGAGGGTAGAACACCAAGCAAATTCTCCCCTCCGGTATCCTGTTTCTATAAACTCTACCAACATTGTTAATAATGATTTTAATTTTCTCTCTAATGTTAACACACTTTCTACACAAGTTAATTCCAACAGCGAGGTTGTTTTCTCTAGTCTTAATTTTGCCAAGCCACTGAATAATTCTAATTTTAATAATAATAGTTTTAATTTTAATACTAACTCTCATGCATGCCTCAGTAATGATATAACTTTTAATGATAGCGTTTCTAGCGCTGACTTAAAATTTGTAGGGTTAGGTTTTCATGATTCCGCTGAGTATGAAAATAGTGTAGCACTTTTTAAGCCTGGAAACAGAAAAGCAGTAGACATGTCAAAGTGTATTAAGCTAAAGGAAGATCATATTGCACATTCCCAATTGGGAGAGTGCAATATGAATCTTTCACTTACCAAAACTCATTTATCTTTCCAAGATTTTATTATAAATTTCCAGATTGCTGATGTTTATGACCCAGATTCGCCAGGCGCAGATATTTACGAGGTAGGCCGCAGTGTGGCAACAGTCAACTCCAAGAGCGAGGTGTATTTGAAGCAGTTGCAAGTTGATGTTGAAAGCTCAAGCACAGATGAAATTGGAGATGGTAACGATGGTGAAGTTGTCAATGGTGAAATTGGATTTGAGGTTAAGTCACATATATCTTTGAATATGGAGTTTGCAGATGATGATCATTTGGAAGGTAGGAGTATCGATTGTTTTTCTTTATATAATATGCCACGCGATGTAGCAATTTTAAGAGATTCGGTGCATATTGAGCCGGGTATGTTATTTGAAAGCACAGAAAGTATTATTGACAGTTCTGCAAACACATTTGGAAAGCAGATGGCTCTCGCGGCTATAGAGCACTTGCCCAGTAATAGAATGTGTTTAACATATGGTGAACAAGTGAGTTCAGACGCTGAGGTGAGACGCAGCAAGGAGGTGAGATTAGGTATGCCAAAGGGTCCGGTGGGACATGGCATGACATTTGGGGAAGCGCTTGTTGATACAAGGCATATAAATGAAATTGAAAGGTTCTCTTTCAATAAATACAGGCGAAATAAATTAGTTAGTAGATATGACGTAATAAGTAGAGGAAACGCTTACGCGCCAACTGACATTAGTAATATATTTTACTCTAAATTTAAAGGTAATGAAGTGGATAATGAAACTATTCCTACTGGTTTCTATAGTAATAATTTATTAGGAAATATTTCTCCTAAATCTTCGCATAATTTACTTCTTTCTACTTCTTATTTTAAAAATCTTTTAGCTTTTGAATCTCATATTAACTCTCGCTCTTTTGAATGTTTGCTTAGTAGTTTTAATCTATCCCCCAAATTAACTTCCTTCTCTCTTAATGATTTTGACTCTTTAAATAACCCAAATTTTGAATCACAGGGCACTGACCAGATTTCTATAAATGATTTCTCTGATTCTTTTGTCACTTTTAATGAAGCTATTTTAACCACTCCCCATCCATCTTCTATTCATTTAGACTCAGACGAAACTTTTAAATCTCCCTCTCCTGAGTCACTTCCAGCTCCAAATTTTTCAACTTTCTCTACTCGCCCACTCCCTAATGCGGAGTCCCAGCCTCCTCTGTATCCCAAAGATTTACGTCCTCCCTCTAATCCTACAGCTCTTCAACAAGAGTTAACCTTTTCTTCATCTTTTACAAATGACACTAATTTGGCAGTAGATGTAGACGCAAATTCTCACTCATTGATTGGTCCAGCTTATTTTCTAAACACGCATATATCATTCAATGAATACACTTTACAAAATAAACGCCTTCTCCTTGACTCAGGCAGCAACTCGAGCTTGGCCAGACGATCTCTTATTTTAGAATTAGAAAACAAATTTGCTATTAATATACCACTTATTAAAACACCGATCACTTTGAAATCGATCACCGGGGACGTTTTTGATCAGATCGGGACAACGATTTTACATTTACACATAAAGAACGTAGTTGTACCCATAAATTTCGATGATTCACTTTGCGGTTTCAAGGCTGATTTTCTTTTGGGAACTAATTTTCTAGCCCTACCTAACATACGTTTTGAGGCGCATAAAAATACTATAGCTGTTTTGTCTGACACTGCCTACATTTCAATGCCTCTTACTCCCATCTATCCCCAGCGCCAAAGCAGTCCCACACCAGAGGTACACCACAACACATCTTTACCTCTTTATCATAATGAAACTAGCTTTGTTAATGATTTATTAATTGATACTGACACAAGGTATAACCTCTCTATTATTGATAATGTCACTCTTGATTCCTACTCTAAAACTACTTTGTCTGTCAAAGCTCTGTCTTTAGCGAACACCCTCCCTCCCGAAAACCTAATTTTAACTTCTGAAAAGGCTTTTCTTCATAACTTTCTCTTTATAGGTGGTGTTATGAGCGCGGTTGATAAAGGTCACGTTCTTTTGGATATTATAAATATGTCAGCAGCACCTCACACGCTGCAAACAAATACTTTTTTAACTATAGCCAATCCTCTTTTCACTCTTGACTCCCCTTTGGACACTTCCCATGTTAATGTTGCTTCCTCGTCTAAAGGTTTAACCCCGTCCCAACTTCGTAAAACATATAAAGAAATTATTCAAGAGTCTTTCAAAAACGAGGAAGATGAGTGTGCAACACTCACTGATCCAAATCAACTGGAAAATTTATTGGATCTTCTCATGGCCTACAAAGATATCATTGCTTTGGAAGATGATGAAGTCCCTATTTGTCCCCTGACGAAGTTTAGTGTTACACTGAAAGAAGACGCGCCAAAGGTATTATACCGTCCTCAGTATAGACTCCCCCACCGCTACCTCAAAAATATTGAGCAGTGGGTGGACGCCTCGCTGGCTAAGGGGTATATTAGACCCATCTCCAGCCCTCATAGCGCTCCGCTCTTAGTGATTCCAAAAAAAGGATCTACAACTCCCCGTATTGTTGCAGACTATAGACTCCTTAATTCCCATACTGTCCTTTCGCGCTTCCCCCTTCCGTGTATTACGGACATTTTAAGCTCTCTAGGTAACAGTAGCCTCTTTACCTGTGTTGACCTTAAGGACGCGTACAACGCGATGGAAATAGAAGAAGAGACGCAACCGCTCCTCGCTTTTCGGACAACAAGAGGTCAATATTGCCCCACTCGATTAAATTTTGGACTAGCTACGGCACCCTCGGCATTTGCAAATCTAATGGAGCTCGCTTTGCATCATCTATTAGGTGACGCCTGCAGAGTTTTCCTCGACGACGTTCTTATCATGGGAATCATCTCTGGAAAACATAAAGAAAGTCTTCGATTCTTTTCGCAAAAACAAGCTTAAAATGAAACTTTCAAAGTGTAAGTTTCTGAGAACCTCTCTCCTTTTTCTCGGTTTTAAAATCTCCAAAAATGGAATATCCCCAGATCCTCTGAAGCTCAAGACTCTCACAGGGTTCAAACCCCCAACAAACGTCTCAGAAACGCGGTCTCTCCTTGGTTTTCTAACTTATTTTTCTCATTTATTACCCCATTACTCCCAGACTGTCAAACCTATTACACAACTCATAAAGAAGAACAGCACATTTTTCTGGGGTCCTGAACAAAATGAGGCTTTCGAAATACTCAAAAACAAACTCTTGTTGCAACCACAGTTGTGCTATCCCGATTATAACAAACCTTTCTTTATAAACACTGATGCTTCTAACGTTGCTCTGGGAGCCGTTTTATTTCAAATGGATGATAACAATAAGAAGAAGCCCCTCTCCTTTATCTCTAGATCTCTTTCTAAAGCGGAAACAAATTACCATACCTTGGAATTGGAAGCTTTAGCTATTGTTTTTGCCTTACGAAAATTCAAAAATACGATCTTCGGATACGAGGTGACGATTATTACCGATAATCAGCCTCTGATACACCTCATCAGACATAGACAGCTATCTGGGAGACTTGAAAGGTGGAATCTCTTTATACAACATTTCAATCCCACGATTGTTTATAAACAAGGTAAATTAAATATTGTTCCTGATTACTTGAGTCGCAACCCACCTCCTTTAACGCAGGTTTTCGCTCAAAACACAATCTTGCCAACCACACGCTTCCATCTCACTAAAGAAAATTTTGTAAAGGAACAAAAAGCGTGTCTTAGATTAAAGGCTCTTTATGATTTCGCGAAGCCTCTTATCTCACATAATAAACCTCTTCAGCAGCAAGACACTTCTGCAGATACATTTCCACATGTCCTCATTGACGACATTCTACATTATGCCACGCAAAATGGCGCATTTTTGATCCAGATCCCAGATTCCATGATCCATTCAATTATCGAATTCAACCACGACTCTCTCCCAGCAGGACACTGTGGTGTTGACAGAACGGTATATAGGATCAGGGAAAAATACATATTCCCGAAACTATACACACTGGTGAAGGAATATTGCAATACTTGCACCTCATGCCAGAGAGTAAAGGGGAACAAGCCTAAAAATGCCGAAATCAAAACGTACCCCATCCCCCTGGAGCCGTTCTCGAAGATTCATCTCGATGTCCTTGGCCCTTTGCCAACCTGCAAGGAGACTAAGGCCAGATATATATTAGTGATGAAGGACAGTCTCACGAGATACGTGGAACTTGTCCCTCTCATTCAGCACACAGCTAAAGATATAGCACAGGCATTACTAGAAAGAGTTATATGCAGACACAGCAGTCCAGCTATAATCGTCGCAGACAAAGCTCCAGAAATGACTTCTCAGTTTTTAAAAGAAATTTGCAAGCAATGGAGGATTAAAGCTGTTAACATCGTTGTTAGGCATCCTTCTAGCAACAGTTTGGCGGAGAGAGCCATGTTGCAGATTGCAAACCACCTACGTCATTATGTCAATTCGAACCATAATGACTGGGGAAAATTAATTCCGTTTACTCAAATCGCTATCAATTCTACGTACAATTCTTCTATTGGTTGTACTCCTCATTTTCTTTTGTATACTTACAACAAAAGACTTCCTTGGGATCTCCCCAATTATATTTCTCCTTTTACTAAAGGTTCCGAACCATCTAAACCTATTCACGAATACGTCCAAGATCTTGCAGAAAGAGCGAATCTCATTCGAGACCAAGCTCGTGAACATCTTCAGCAGGAAACAAAAACACAAATGCATAAGCAACATAAAAAGGCATCTTCAACACCAATTAGACTTGGTGATTATGTTTTTGTGTTGGACGTCAAGAAACCCGGGCAGTCACCGAAGCTTTTTCCCAAATGGTGCGGCCCCTTTCAAGTCAAGCAATTAGTACACTTCAATAAGTTGCTGTTACAATGCTTACAAACTTCCAAAACTTTCATTGTCCATAGGGACAACATAAAGATCGCCAAACTTAGAGCTGATAATGTTCCTATTTCTTCCTCCAAACCCACAGTCGACCCTCCCCCTCCTAAAGACCCACCGTCTCAAGAACCACCTCAAACCTCTCAACTAGCTAACCCTTCTCCCCCTCCTTCTTCCTCTGCTATTCCTCACACTATTCATTTCCAAAGTCAGCTCCCTCCTTCATTGAAAACCCCTCCACCGATTCCTTTACCACCTCCTTCCTTGTCCCCACCTCCTTCTTCTTCTCCTCCTTCGTCTCATTCTCCTCTTCCTTCACAACCTCATTCACCTCTTCCAGCACCGTCTCATCCATCACCCCCTCCTCCTGCTCAATCCCCACCTCCCTCCCACGCTCATCTGCCACCTCCGACTCCAAACTTCCTTTTCTCCCCTTCCCCTCCTCCTAGAGTAAATTTTAAAGGTTTTCCCTCTACCACACCTCCACCTCTATCTTTCGACGATTCTCTTTCCCCGTCTCAACTTCCGACGTCAGGTTCTACATCTTCTTCCCCACCTGGTTTACCCCCTAAATTTCACTTCAAAGTTGCTCATCCTATCCCTATTCCTAAACCTCCCTTACCGCCCCCTCCTCCCATCTCTCAAGGTCCTTTACAACCTCCGTCAGATCTTCAAATTCCTCCCACTCAGGACATACCTCCTCCAATCCCTATCACATCAGCTGGAAACACCTCTCCTCCCTCTCCTCCTGATGATAGATCTCGTGATCACACGTTCGTTCCTAATTTCCCAATGAGAAACGCCAACATTCCACACCCCATGGCTTTAAGGAACAGGCAACAGGGTACTGTATTAAGAGGGAACAGAGAATACTTACTTCCTCCACCACAAAACATCCCTCAGGGCAGAGGTTTACCACCCCCAAGACCTCCTAAATCATGAGTGTTGTTTAATTTTAAAAGTACCACGGGCCGACTATTTTACATTTATTTACATCAATGTATAAATAACAAAACACATTAGAAAAGACATTTCTAACATGAAAAATATGAAACTGTAAACACATTTCATTGAAAAGAAAGTCAAAACAAATTAATATTAAGATCATTAAATTTCAAACTTTCTTCATTTGCATAATAACTCAATATACAACCTTCTTCTCATAAACCCTCTCTTTCTTCTCTATTTTCACAGACAATACACGAA
>JABUQX010066070.1:22500-25189 GCA_015478945.1 Trachelipus rathkii | reverse complement strand
CTTGAGTTCCTTCATGGGCGCAACCTTTACCTTCGCCATGACGTGACTCGCGCTGGGAGAGCGTTCTCCCATCGATACAGCGTACACTACAGTGGCGTAGGCTGCGTCAGAAGCGTTGGAAAAGACGTGTAATTCTATTTTCAAGCAAAGATCAGTTGTCTAGGCATTGTTAGCTGTAGACAACGTTGTAAATGTTCGGCTATCGAAATCCACTCCTTCCGATGTTCCTCGGAAATTGGTTTATCCCAGTTCAGTTTTTCTTTCCATAGTTTTTGTAGGAGAATCTTTCCCCGGATGGCTACCGGAGACAGAATGCAGAGGGGGTCGAATATAGAGGTGAGGTTGGGCAAAATAGCCCTCTTTGTGGCCGCTTCCAAGGCGACAACCTTGAAGGGGTACAAGAGGGTGTCTTCAATCGTATTCCATTCCATACCCAGATCCTTGATCGTGGTGTCGTCGGCGGCTGCATTGTTCTCCCGGAATTTTACATTTGCGCCTTGGGAATTCGACACCCATTCTCGTAAGTTGAGACCGGCCCTCTCGAAGAGGGACCTGGACTGCCAAAAGAAATCTTCCACCTCTGCTTCAGTGTCAAAAGTACCGAACAGGTTGTTGGCGTAAATCTGTTTCAGGATGATATCTTCATAATCTGTGTCCGAATGTCGGACGTGATGTTGAATACAGGCAGCCAACAAGAATGGACTGCAGGTGGCCCCAAATAAGACCGAAGTGAACCGATAAGTGACCAAGGGGCTCCTGGGATCAGAAGGGTCTTTCACCCACAGAAAGCGTATAGAATCTCGGTCCTCCAACCTGAGACGTATCCCAAGAAATACTTCTCAATGTCAGCCGATGTAGCATACTGTCTTAGCCGAAGTTTCAGAAGGATCTTAGTCAAGTCGGTGATGAGGGAAGGTCCACTGTGAAGGCACTGATTGAGACTAAGGATTGTTAGAAGAACAATCGAACACTAGTCTTAGCGCCGTTGTGGGAAGACTTCCGGACTCCGTGGTGGGGCAGGTAGTGCAACTCTGCTTAAGGGTGGATAGGAGTGATAGGGGTCACCTCTTCGATGAAACCCCTCTCCAGTTGATCCTTTACAACATCTGAGTAGCTTTTCATTAGCCCGGCGTCTCCTCTCAATCTCGTGAGGACACTATATATACGTTGCTTAGCCAGATCGTAGTTGTCGGGAAGTGAGGGATGAACGGAGCGCCAGGGTAGCGATACCACATATCGACCGTTTTCGAATGATAAATTCTCTTCGAAGGCTCCTAGTGTCGTTTTCTCTGCCTCGGTGAACTGCTCGTCCGGCAGGATACCAATTTGGGACAGGGACCAAAGTCGGTCTGTCCAAATCTTGCGTAGGGGTGCCCGTCTCCCCTGAAGGGTGGGACTAAAATTCGAAGGGGAGTGTGATCGCTCAGATACTTTGGACGCATCCATCACCACTCCATCTTCCAACTGGAGGGAGAATGAGTGGTGCGTTACGTTAGTCAGGTAACATTCAGTCTGAATTACCGGTTCAGGTGCCTCGGGTGCGTCGTTCAATCTATCTTCCAACAGGAGTGAAGAAGGAGTGTGTGTTTCACCAATCGCAGAGAGCGCAGCAGTGTCGAGCCTTGAGGATTCCAATCCTTCGGACGCCTCCACCATGGCGCCGTCCCCTGACTAGAGGGAGGAAGGGCGGTGTATGTTGTCAATCGAGGAGGGCTCGATATTCCGTTGAGATGATGCTGAGCCCTCGGGCGCCTCTATAATTGATCAGTCCTCCAACTGGAGGGAGGATGAGTGGCATGTTTCGTTATTTGGAGAGCTTTCGGTGTCAGGCCGTGAGGATTCAGGGAGCCCTCGGGCTTCCCTCAGTCCATCTTTCAACTGGAGGGGAGCAGGAGAGCGTACCTCGGGCTTGTCCTCTAACTCTATCTTCTAACAGGAGGGAGGAAGGAAGGCGTTCCTGGTTTCATGATCGGAGATCAGGCCTCAACTCACTAGCGAAATGAACCTATGCCCTAAAGGTGGACACAGCCGATAAATGTGAGGCGGAGTTTCCGAAGGAAAAGGGTAACGGCCCCCAGATGATGTCACCCACGTTGGTCTTCATGAGGTTAACGCCAAGAAGGGATTCGTATGACCTTGTAAATTTCCCCAGCATGTCTGATCCAATGAGTAATTCAACTCCGACGACCGTGTCACAGTCCGGGTAGGAGTTAGCTAGGCGAACGTGATGTCTTCGTAACATCCTAGTGGTGTGGGCTAAGCCAGGAATTCGAATGTCGGAATGCAGGTTATCTAACACAATGGCTGTGATGGGAATTGTTCCATCCTTCGTTCTAGCCCTCAGGGTGACGACGTCCTGCAAAGTCGCCGCCCCCTGATGGTTGATCCCTTTGATGGCTATCTACACCTGGGTGTGAGGTACACATTGCAATTTCTGGACCACGGATCTCGATAATAACGATTTCTGGGAGCATTGATCGAATAAGGTTCTCACAGAGAAGGTGCCAGCTCCCTTGCAGATAGCCAAATAGGCCAACGGGAGGTCCCCTCCCCGACCCCCCGAGTAAAGGGTCGTTAGATTGCTCGAAGCAGTTTCTTCTGGAGATGTCGATGAACTTAATTGTCGTCGAGGGTGATTCTCGTTTTGGTTCGCTGGTTTAGGGCAGAATAAAACGTGATGATCTGGCGA
>JABUQX010066070.1:0-17500 GCA_015478945.1 Trachelipus rathkii | reverse complement strand
TTTTTAAATAAAGCTAACTAATATAATTTTTTTGTTTTCCTAAATGATGAAAGATACATATTTGCTTTCTATGTTGTAATTTTCTTGGATAATTTTTTTTTTTACATTATACTTTGTGTGTTTAATTTTAATTATTTTAAAATAATTTAATAATTTTTTTATTTGTTCTTATTTTTAAATTTAAAATGTTTTCTAACTTTATTTAATTTATTTTTTTTAAAACTTTACCTTTCATTAAATTACAATTTTAATTATTAATCTATATTTTAACTTATTTTTTAAGTAAAATTTTTTTTAGATTTTTCCTAAACTTTTAATATTTTTTATATTGTTTTTATTTTTAGATTTATTATTTTACTTGTTTTACTTTCTTATCAAAGTTATTTATTTTGCATTAATTATTTTTTTTGTGTTTTATAATTTTTTTTTTTAATAAATCATTTTTTTTGTTTATTACTTCTTTCATTTTATTAATGGTTACTTATGTTTTTTATTTTTTTTATAAAATTTATTTTGTTTTTTTTATAATTTTTTGGGCTTACCTAATTTTAAGTTTTAATCTGCAATAATATTTACTTTTTTTTTTTTGGAAGGTTATGTTTTAAAGTTTTTTTAATTTTTGTTTTTTTTTTCTTTTATTTTTTACTTTTTATAACTGTTTTTTTTTTTTTTTTTTTTTATTTTTTTTTTTCCGAATAAGCCGATGGCCAAGTACATCTTAAAAATAGAACTTAGAATTTAAGGATTTTTTTTTTTTAATTTTAATTTTTTAATTCTTTTCTCTATTTTATTACCTAGAATTTTTTTTTCTTTCGAGAAAACTTTTTGTTTTGGTTAAATTTTTTTCTCTTAGACCTTCACCAAACTTTCAAACGTAAAATTGTAACGTTTTACATTACCCTAAATCAGTAAATCAAGTAAATCAAACCACCCTACCCCCACCTTCCAACCATTCTGTTGGACTTAAATTAATGTTTTGAATTATATGATATATTTCTATCACTTTCAAGAGGTTTGGATAAGCATAACTAAAATAAGTTCTTTCTAAAAATCAACGAATATAATGCTAACGTCAAAGTTTTCACACACTATAAAGTAAGTTGCTTCATCTAAAACTATGTAAAAATAATTGGTACAACGACAAGCCTAAAGCACCTTAAGCACGAGTTAAATCATTAAATCTTAACAACAGTAAAGTAACTACAAGAGCGCACAAAACCGTAACCTATTCATTATACAACTTTTTTCAAACATATAATTAACATATCATGTTAAATGATAGTCAACGCTGTATTAATATCGCGATATATTTTTCCGGAATTAGATATATTTATCATGGATTTGTAAATGGACACACACACACAGAGTCAAGTTCAATTCATTTTTAAAAGGATTTGTATATTTGTTGTGTTGTGTGTTTTAGACTCCGCCCCCCTTTCAGAAAATTCCAACTCGAAACATGAAATAATGATTTTATGCTTATATTCACTTTGCATAAAGTATTGCAATTACTTATTATTAATTTTATTTATCAAACTGTAATCTGGGCTTAAACTGCGGTATCAGTTACAGAGTGATTGCACCGGTTAGATTTGGGAGCTGTGTTTATATAAAACAACGAGCTACTCGATAGGCATTCTTAATCAAATGAGTTCTTAACAACACTTTAAGAACACAATTACGTTGAATCTGTTGTATCATCGTGAGAGCTTTTAATAATTATAAATTTGAGGTTTTATGAAATCACTCGTTATTAAGACCGTTTCCATATCTATTAATTTTTAACATTCTCATTTAAAGTAAAATTGTAAATGTTTTTAATGTAATTATTGATAGTAAAATATTAAATACACCTTTATGTAATTAAGAATCAAGAGGGTAAATGATATCATATCTAAAAAAAATATTCTTTCCAGAAACCTTTGAATATCACAACCATACATTCGAAGTAAAAAGCGTTCATCATGTCGTTATCATCGCACCGTTTAAAAATGGTATGTTTGTTGTTGCTGTGTGGATAAATTATATTTAATATTGTAATGTGAAATACCTATGTATAACTACATATATTATTGGTATAGTGGCCCTATTTGTTTTTGAAAACTTGAATTTTAAATTGTAATAATGTTCAATAAATAATAATAATGACTATTATCCAGAATAGCATCATCGAGAATGAATCCCCTCCTATAAGTTGATGAGCTGGTAGATGAAGATGTCTCAGTATGGATTGACAAATCTAAAAAGTCAATTGGACGTCAATACATAAAGATGGATGAACTTTCTGTGCCTTTCTGTGTCACTTTTGATGAAGAGACCCTGAGTTCTTCACCTCCTACAGTGTCTCTGAGGGATAGAGACTCTACAAAACAAGTCCGCCTTCCAGTAAGTATTTAGAAGTTTATGGTAGATTTGACTGACTCACTGATGCCGTGCGATGCAATGTGAGGTGCGCTTATTTTGGTGCTGTGCGATGCGGTACACAATTTCAATTTCCACTGCTGTACAGTGCAGTGCAGTGCAGAAAATTCTTATGTTTAGCCAATCCTAGTCTACAGTTTGATTTTTCATATTTGATACGGCATGGGGTAAGCCCCCTAATCCCGTAGAATTGGTTGTGCAACATATACTGTTGTTACATTTATATTCACCTTGTAATATTCTTCATTTGGTATGTAAGATTGATTTTGTTGTTGTCGAGTAAAATTTCTGGATTTTCCTAATTTGGTAAATAAAATTTAAATTTCTTTAGTCTTTCCTTTGTCGTTGAAATCGTTAAATTCTTAAGAGATGATAATGTCATGATTGGAAAGTGCTATTCCTTTGGTCATCTCGGAATTTGATTAGGTTCTCTTTGTGATAATCAATCGTTTATTATTTTCGTTTTGTAATGGAACAATCTTTAGAACAAGAAGAAACTTTGCGTTAAGAAATATATTCTCACAAATATATCTATCTATTTCGCCATATTTCTCATAGGCTTAGGTTTACTCACATTTAACCTATTTTCTGGTTTATAAAGGGGGGGGGGGAAGGTCCCCAATTAATTACCATTGCATATCTATTCAGTTTACTAGGTACTAATATCCTTATTACACCTAGTTGTACATTAAAGTTATCACTTGTTTTTCTCTGCCCTTCGACGCACGTTCTTCCCTGGTTTATATACTCACACCCACTCACTTCTTACCCTATTTATGGTAAATATCAGATAATGTATTATGATTCAGAAATATTACAGTATATTGAGTATAATCAAAATATTGAAATAAGGTCGGGAATTAGTGATAAAATAAAAAAAATATAGCAAATTAATAAGTAAGACAAAAGAAATCTTAATTTTACAAAAAAAGATAAATATCATTACTATGCTTCCAAATATTGTAATTATTCATAAGCTATATATATTATTCATAAATATATTTAATAAATAAAGACTTTATTTCCTATATTATTTATCTATATCTTATCATTATACGTATATATAATTAATATTATTATATACTTTAAAAATATAAAGCGAGTAATTATATGTATGGAATGTGAGACGATTATGAAAACAAAGTGTGTCTACCGAAGGAAAATAAGTCTTTCATTATTGAAAATTCACAGTATATATATATAGAATTATATATATATAGTGAGCATTAATTCTTTATATAATTAATCATCTATAATATTTAAAATCGGATAATAATAATCAATCTAATTAATATATATAAAATATAGCATATATGAAAATATTATGAAATAGGTTTTAATTTTTAATTTTATAAGTGCAAATATGAAATATAAAGTAAAATACTATTTAGTATTATTCTCTATATCTGTTAGTAAAAAATAAGATATAGATGTAATATTAATTATATATATATGATTAATGCAACTATCATTATACAAAAAATCTAAAATCTTATCTAACAAAATTACAGCGAAATTTATAATCAACACATACTTCAGTATACAAGTAAGATGATATCTAACATCATTCACGAGCCTTAACTTTTCACTATCAAATATCAAATTAGAACTTCCTATCTTCAGTAACACCCACAATCCTAATTGAAACTTTAATCTAACATCATATACATCCAATATCACCTAACATATAACAATATGCTCCATTCAGTAGAGAACGCCACATATATTATAAATACTGAATATACTGAAAACACTAGTAAACAGGAACAAACTCTCTAGGCCAACTACAAATGAAATCCATAAACTAATATGATATAAGCAGAAACATACTACCATCCCTCCCCCTCTTCTTAAAATATGATCACCTGTCCTTGGTCCCACAAATGCAAATTAAACTTAAAAACTGTGCAAAATAAAGACACCTCTACGGATATAATAACAGGTTGTCACTCCATTTCACCTCACTAACCTATATATCTATATCACCGTCACTACTGAAATAACATATATATAATAACATATTCTCAATTATAAAAAGTTCCAAATGTAACAATGAATAGGTATGTCAATATTATATATAGTAAATATATAATATCACTTCACCCATATAAATATCACTACCCAGTGTCATTTTACTAAACCACTTAACCTCAACAAGTGTTAACCATCATAACAAATCTACAAGGGAAACAACAAAATAATTTGTTTGAGTGCTAAAAAACTAATGAGTTAAATTTAAGTCTGAGAAGGTCAATGTGTGTGTGGTTGTAACATATAGTCAATCTGAGGGTAAAGTTGAAGGGTGTGACAATTCTGGGTTTAATCTGAACGATGTTTGGACAGGGTGGAGTAGGGAGTTTACATGTGGTCTCTCTTATTGCTGGAAGACACATTTGAATGGTTGGATATGTGGTTAGGGTATAAAAAAAAAAAAATAAAAGGATGGTAATATATATATAATTAAACATGGATGCCTATTTGATAGTTCAGATAGTGAAGAAATGAATAATGGTAATAGGTATAAAGTTATAGTGATATTAGATGTTCGTTAAGAGGTAATAAGAAATGGTATTAGTTGTAGTGTAGGATAATAAAAGTCTTTGAGTATATTGACACATCAGAGTTTTTCATATTAAAGTATTTTAAATAGTATGTTTAATATTAATCACGTAAGAGTTTAGGTGAAAAAATAGAGAAATGATACGAAACAATTAATAGATGGGGAATTAACCACCGAAGGAATAGTAAAACAGCAAATAGCTATTCGAGATCGAAAGGCCGCTGAGATGCTTGAATGGTAAATAAAAAATAAAATTGAATCGCCCCTATATCTATCTCTCTAAAGGGTCTGGAAGGTCGGAAAAAGCTTTTTTAAACATAAGGACAGAGCTTCTATTTCTCTTTAGTTTCTACAGATAACAATAAAGGAGTGAGTAAAACGACAACTGGCTCCGAGAGTAGTTGGATAGCACACATACGATTATAACTTACATTTATGTGGTGTAAATTTTACTTTAACGGAAAATCCAATTATTTCAAGAATTTCAACTCTATACTCTATTTCAACCCTTAATTTTGTAGTGTTTATGACTCTCCAAAGTCTTCCGAAGAACTTTAAGCTTAATTGCAGTTAAATTGAAATGTTTATTTAATAAGGGTTTCACCTAGTTCCTCGAAATTATAATCCTTGTGACAAATATATATGTCACATGACACTCCACGCCCTATCTAATAACTAAACTTAAAAAAACTACTTAAAATAATATAAAGAAGGTGAAAACTTCATAATCATTCGGGCAAACATGTACTGCAAAATTTTAAAAATTTCTTTTAAACTTTGTTAAAAAATAATATCTTTCCTTTCAATCAATGTCATTACCATATAATGATGTATACATAAATAATTTTGCTCGCCATCCACCTTAAAATAAATAAACTGATACCAAAATTATAGGTGAAAGACACATTACAAACTGTATCGGATCTTTGATGAATCTTATTTCTGTCAACACTAAATATCAGGCAAATAATTTCAGGAAAAGGAGTAGTTAATCTGTGGGTCGTATAATAGACTTATACCAAAATTTATCAAACTCCTCTTATATCATAACGACCATTTTGATTGTTTGATCGTGTATTATCTATTATGTTTCCACTTGCTAATGAGAACAATTAAAATAATGTATAGATTTTATAAATTAAATATTATTCAAATCTAGCCTATTCGCTTAAGAAAATTCTAAAAATCTAAATAATTAACTTAAAAGGATAGAGATGGAATATATAACTCAATCAGCATCTTTAAACAAATATCATGCTTGCATAACGACATTAAAGCCTACAGCCTAAATCTTGCTAAAGCTTATTAATGATTCGATATCACCCTTTACTTTGACATTTATCCTCTGCTTTGAGAAACATCGGTAGTCTTAGACTTTGTTAGCAGTAATCTTCCAACTTCATCTCAAAAAACGACACCTAATATTTAAAAAGATATAAATAATAAATAATAATGCAGAATAATATATTCCTTGAAGATATTCACTAGTTATTCTTGGCAATGCTCAATTAGGCCAATCATACTTTAAACCATCATCCACTAAAACAGTACAAATCACCAGCAGCTGATTACAACCGGTAAGTTGTACTGGGAAAGTAAAGGAGAAAGATAGCTCCAATTATATATTATTGCCTCTGTTAAATAAACGCTTCGCAACCAAAGTTCATGTAATATTTAAAATTAAATATAACTTTAAATAAAATAAATGATCTTATCATATTAATTTATAATATATATTTGTCTTATCACCTTTATTGAGATGGTACATGAATCTGGTTATATAAATATTTTCTTATCATCTTCACACAAGTTCTATACAATAAGAAGTCTCTCCTCAAGGGAAGTAAATTAAAAGTGTTCTGACACTCCTCATATATCTTCTTGCACAGAATATCTCCAACACCTCAAAAGAGGAATATATAGCTTCGCTACTATGATAAATTGAAAGTAAACAATAGAAAAGGGATAAGGGGAGGAAAAACGAATACACTGAGAGAAACATTCTATTAACATTGTTTTATTAATAAACAAAAGCAGCGTAATTTCAATTTTTTTTATAAGTCTTTTTTTTATTTTTCACCTTTCAATAATTGACAAGTTTATTGACTTTTAATATAAAAATTCACCGTTTTCAATTGCGAACATAATAATTTAAAATACAATATTAAACAAAAGTATCTTTTATACTTATAAAAACCAATGCTAAAACAATGGATTGATAAGAAAATGAAAAAAATAATTAAAAAACTTAAGTGAAAATTATTTATTACATTAATCAAATTAATTTCCCACAATCTCTCATAATCAGATTATATATAATTAATCTAATCTCCAGGAACTAAAATATAAAAGGCATGATTATTCAAAAGGATCTAGCCCTTACAATTATAGAAAAATTACAAGATCAATATAAGATATACTGAATCGATAATTAACAAAAATAAATGTAGTTAAATAAATAAATAAATAAATATTATAATATTATGTTTATTATATATTGTTCTTTTTCAAAAGATAATAATCAATTATATATATTATGTATAATATATAATACGCTTGGCTTAAATTAAGTTAACTAATAGGCTAATAGCCTTATAATATAAATATTTGTTCTTATATATATTAGTATAGTAGGTGAAAAAATTTTCTCATATAATTACAAGTCATTAAGCGAGGTGGTATTATATAGTACAAAGGAATAAATATATATACTTTATAATATACCATTTGTTCATAGGGGTTACCTAATCAGTCGGTACTAATAGCGCTGGGTGTTCTAAGATCCCAAGGGAACGATAATATTTATTTCTTTGGCCCTTTACCCTATACAATAATTTATTACATTTATATATATTTACCTATATATATATATATATAATAATAATATATATTAATATTAATATATAATTATATATATATATGATATATTAATATTATATATATATACTATATATAAAATATATATATTATAAATTATATTAATATATATATATAAATATATAAAGATATATCTATTATATAATATATAATTAAATAAGTTATAATATATTTAGAATATTATTATAATAGTATATAAATTTATACAAATATATAATATATTTAATATATATATATAAATATATATATATTTATATATATATATATATAATATAATAATATAATATTAATATTATATCAAGAATAGGTTTAGTATACCTACCTTACTTGAATAGAGTATACTTAATCACACTATAAGTATAAGCGCAAAAAGTTTTATTATTAAGGATAATAATATAAATATACGTACTACATATTATATAATATATAATTATATTATATATATTTAATATATAATAATATAATTATATCTATTATATTTATATATATATATTATATATATAATAGCTATATATAATTTCTTGATTTAAAAGCTTCAAAGAACTGATATTTGAGCCGTTTAATGCAAGAGTGGTATAAGTCATTTTTACACAAATCAGACTTTCATTACCATTGGATGGTTCTACCTTCAATCTATTTTGTTCCAAATTTCTGTACATCTACCTTAAATATTTCTCAAAAGAATAGCATCGAATACAAAACTAAAAACGTAAGCTTTAATCTTAATTTTCTCAAAATCAAATTTTTTTTACTTACACCACTGTCGCACAACAGCTCATTTAATCATATATGTAATTTTAAAATAATTAAATGAGAGTTGATTTTGAATAAAAAGCCAAAACCACTAAAAAACAATCTACTACTTACAAAGAAAACAGCTGCGCCATAAACTCTCCTGTAAAAATACACCTTCACTTGGTGGTAAATTATTAAAATGACCAACCTTTCTTTTAATTCTCCCAACAAGATATTCAATACATCAAAACTTAATTTACTCTTTTAAGACCAATAATAAAGTTTAATAGGTGTAAAGTCTTTACAAAACGAGAAGAAATATTAAAGATATTTAAAACAAATTAAACAAAGAATTTGGAAGTTAGGAAAAAAATTTCGTCATGATATATTATAATTATATATGAATATTGATTTATATTGGTTGATCATTCTGAGTAGGAGAACACAATATAAATATATAATGTAAACAATTATACTAACAAGCATATTGAATGTATAATTGATCAAGAGTAGGTATTGTTTAATACGTTAAAAAGAAATAGCAACACATCTAATATATATAAATAAGAAAAGATCGAAGAGAGTCATGCTTTCACTTATACGACAAGTTAATCAAATAAAATAATAGCAAAAATTATTACTTTAACAATATAAGCCTAAAAAAAATACTTAATAATATCCAAATTTATCAATAACCAAATATTTGACATAATCAGGTAATATTATTTGTTTATTTTGAATAGGATAGGAATAAAAAGATTTAATATACAAATATATCATCAGTACACAAACGACCAGAGTCCTCCATGATTCTGCAATCGACATTTTCTCAAAATGTATTTAAAAATGAAATAAAAAAGAACAAACACTGCAAATTAATGAAAATCACAATTTGAAGCCAAAATAAAATGACAAAAAATACTAACAGTGTGGTTATATCAGCATAATTGAACCTCTATATCACCAGATTCACACAGCATTCACTTCACAAAACTGTTAGTAAGCCAAACAGACAAACATCTCAGATAAATAATGGTTAGGAGTATGAGTTAAGAATCTAGTTTCACAAAATAAGACCAACAAAATAAATTCAAATTCTCCATTACAATGAACTGCAAGTAAAGAGAAACAATAAAGTCAGTAAAATAATACAGAAAAATAATAAAATGCCAAAAGAAGTAAGACTGAACTAGGGATAATAATTAAAAAACTCATTAGCATGCATTCTAAAATGGGCTACATAGTCTATTCCGTTACTAAAATGAGTAATAAAAGACAACTGGTACTGAATGTAATATTAGGATATATAATTATTTTCCTAAGTTTATGGGAAGTTTATTTGAGCAACAGGTCTTAAATAAATTAATTTATAAAATTACCTGATATAAACATGGGAAACCATAGGAAGAGACTATTTAAAATGTTATAAGAGAGTTCGTATATGTATTTATAAACATTATGCAGACATAAACATTTTGCTAATAAAAGCTGCGAAGAACCATAGAAATTCATCATATTAACAAGAGGGATTATGAAGAAATAGAATCTTCTATAGAACTTACGAATGTTTTGTGTAACCAATGATCCCAATAAACAATATGAAGTAAATTTCTAAACTGGATTCAAAGAAGCTGGAAGGAGTGATGAGCTCTGGGACCACTGAGATGAGATGTCAAGGGGTCGTTTGGAAGAAATAATGGAAGAGGCAGATGACGGTTTGGCCACAGAATTTTTCAAGAAGTCCGACCTGATACGAAAGAGAAAAGGATTGTCGACGAGATGAAGATTCAGCCTTATGGAAGGGGAGGCTAGCAGGTGAATAGCCCGAAGGTTTCCCGGGAGAAACGGACAGATCTTTTAAGAGAGAGAGAAGCGCTTGCTATTGGTGTTAAGGGAAAGGCCCTGTACCGATATAACAGATAATATAGGTTCAAGGGAGAGGGTTTTGGCAGGAGGTGGAGCTTGCATGTTAGTAGGTCGAGGGTGAATTTCGGCATGACATTCTCCACGGGTTAGAGAAGTCTCCTCCAGAGATCCACGTTTGACAAAAACGAGCCTCATATCAGAAGCAGGGGTACTTAACTTTCGAAGATGGCGATGCTTGTGTCGGAGAAGGTAAATGTCGCAAATGGGATTCTGAGGTTGGACGGTTGGAACGAGATCAGAGAGCCTCGAAAGACTGTGGCAGATGTTGAGAACAAGCCATCCCTCTGGACCTAGGTGGGTTGAATGACGTCGAAGGTACTTACCATAGCTTTTTTTTTGGCCCGCCTAATCGACTCCAGGCAGTCAAGCTTGAGTAGGGTGCAAAATTCCAGAATCTGTTCTAGTTTATAGGAAGAGCAGTGGGATGGAAGAGGCAGAATGATTATCTTTGCAGTTTGGACAGCAGGGCGAAAGGTCACAAGGGGTGAG
Source organism: Trachelipus rathkii (assembly GCA_015478945.1). Taxonomy (NCBI): domain Eukaryota; kingdom Metazoa; phylum Arthropoda; class Malacostraca; order Isopoda; family Trachelipodidae; genus Trachelipus; species Trachelipus rathkii. Next base: position 6,492 of record JABUQX010066070.1, on the reverse strand, counting down.
ATGATCACCGCCACACCACAAGGAATTGGATGAGGAGACCGACAATATAGAAACACTCTCTTGGGCGTGTGATGTACGGGCGTACATTGTAAATCTTGAAACATCTTCACCTTTGTAGGAGGAAATGGAATACTAAAAGTAAGTAGTAGTCTGGCAGTCAATTTGGTGGTGGCTGTTTTGGTTGGAGGAAATCTATGAACATCGGTGACAGGCATAGATCTCCTCTTCATATGATTTACGATGGCGACAGTTTAATCATTTTGTACTTCAGGGGGAAAAATGGTGCTCTTTGATGTATTTCTGACGGCGTCTAGGATGTCACACAATGAAGATATGGAATATTATAACTGCCAATAATAATCAAGATTCCGTGTCACTTTTAACTCGTGATCGTTGATGACTGATCAGTCTTGCATTTCTCCATTCTTCGTGTAAGGCTTGTCTATTACAGAAATGGTGGTCTCTGTTTTTTTTTTTTTTTAAACGTTAGTTTCAAAGTCAGACTCTTATCAAGTTGGGCACATAAATTAAAACAACAATAAAACGAATAAAAACAAACCTAAGACATAACACACAAGGAGTGTCAGGGTTTCAGAGAAACCGCCTACAACTTACGTGGGCGCACACGGGCATCTTGAAAAGAGAAGGTATAACAATAGATCTACCCGAAATCCAACGACTACCATTTCCACGATCCATAGTAACGGAGAAACTGTATGTCGTTAATTTTTGCCATAAAAAATGTAATAACTGTAGCAGATTTACTTTTTTCGAGTAACGGAGTAACGAGCAATATATTATATAATATATATATATATATATATCATATATAGATATACTTTATCCTATATTTTTTATAAGTTTGTGCCATTAATTATATATATATATATACTATAGAGTATTATATTATATATACGTATATATATACTTATATTATAGTATATTATAATATTAAAGCTATATTTATATATTAGTAATATATTATATATTATGATATATATATAGTATATATGTTATATAATATATATATAATGATATATTTATCATATATATTAGTATATAGATATAGTATACTACCCTATCATATCATATTATACCTTTAATATCACATATATATAGTAAGTATAGTTATATTATAATGACTGTATATATACTATACATTAACGAATATAATCTATATATATATATGTCCCAAAACAAAAATAATAATTGATAAATTAACATGTAGCATTATAAATGAGATAATAGTTAAACTTACCTATATTAACAAATATATTATATTTTATAGTATAGTATATATATATATATATATATATATATTATATATATATATATATATATATATATATATGTATATATAATAATGTATATATATTTATATATAATATATTTATATATATAATTTATATACTAATATATATATATATGTATCTTACATATTTTAAGATAACTTTGCAATGTGTAAATCTTAATTGTAGTGCATATATTAAAGATATATATTCTATATATAATACATTAATAGTATATAAATTATACTTATATATATTATATACTATATATATATATGTTAATATATATTATATACCTATATATATATTAAATAAATGGTAACCTTAATTATATATATTATTATATATATATATTATACATGATTGAACTCGCATATATAGAATATATATATAATATATATATATATATTCTCTATATTTATAACATTTCAAAGGAACGAGGAGAGGTGGTGGAGTATTTTATATTATTAAATGAATTATGAATCTTTATCAAACTTTGGCGGTTATTTACTGTAAATATTTTCAATATCCGTTTTTAATCTTTATTTATTCAGTTATTTATTATTGATTTGTAAATTAAATAGCTAAATATATAGGCTATATATATTATATATATATATATATATATATATATATAATATAATATATATATATATACGTTAGCATTATTATATTATATTAAGTATATTATATTTTTTCTCTTATGATAAAATTAATAATATATATCAAACTTACAATTTTGGTTAATCTTTTATACTTATTATGTAATATTTATACTTCTCAATCTATTAATTAACATTTTATTTTCGAACCTAATTAATCACAAAACTTGAAAAACAAATTAAGCATTAAAAAAAAATAAAACTTTTTTTTTGTGATCCTCAATAAAAGACAGTTTATGGTATTTTTGTTGAATAAATAAAAAATGCTTTTTACTCTATTCACCCATAGATTATTTGGCTACAACGTAAGAATGAATAGATAAGGGGAATCTCTGATTACAGTAATAATAATGAATATAGGGAATGAGTGTTTTACGCTAACTGATGCTCCTATGGATGTGAGAAAGGAGTGTGGAGTTACTGAAGACGGTTTGCATAGTGAATGTGTGTGGTTTGTTGATACCAATGAGGGCACTCGAGGTAGATTAGCAAGGAGGAGGGGTATGGAATTAGATCTGAGAATAGAGGTAGATGAATGTTGTAAATCTGTAGCGCTGTAAAATGGAATTTATGTGGGACTGTAAATGATTCAAGAATGGAGGATTAAGGATGTCGGTGATTTGATGGATTTGTGGAAAGCTCTTAGTGTGTTTAAACAAAGCGTTTATGGAGGTATAGTTCCGAAATGATTGGAGGGGAGCAGTAATTGTACCCTTATATTAAGGGTAAGCGGGAAAACTTGTTAGGAAACTTATAGGATACCTTGGGAATTAGTTTATTTGAGTTGTTGTAGCAGAGTGAAGGTGTAACCAGGCAGGACTTAAGTACCAAATGTACTTAAGTACGTTTCTTAGGTACTTTTGTCTGTACTTAAAACGAAGCACTTAAGTACTTTCAAAGCAGTAATTAAGTTTGTCAGCTAGTTAAGTATCATTCAAAAGTTAACTTATAGTACAAATACTTAAAGTACATAAGAACTATCTGCATACGTGTATGGAATCTGTAGTGAGATGAAGAATTTTTTAAAATTTAGGTTACCATTTTGTGTTGCAACGTGTGTCAAATATTAACATGCTAACAATATCATATATATAATATATATATATATCATATAATTATTATATACATATATAATATATTAATATAAATCACTATTATATTTATATATTATACTAATATAATATAATTATATACATATCATATATTATATATATATATATATATAATGATATGTCAGCATTGTACATGTTCTATACCACGTATGCAACACAAAATTGGTAACCTAAATTTTAAAATGGGGGGGCCTTTGAGTTGGGGCCAGAGGCACTACTTGAGTACTCAGCATTTTATTGGGCATGAGAAAGTCCCGCGGTGCTTTAAAGACTTTACGTTTGAAGCGTCTTTCTTTGTGCGGACGTGGATGGCCTAGTGGTGCTAAGAGCATCCGGTGTGTTGTAACTCCAGGCAACGCGGCAGTCCAAGCGTCCTCGAAATCACCCCGCTGCCAACGAAGGAAGAGTAAAAATCTTTCATGTGACTCATTCATTTATACTCAGAGGTCAGTATTATATATATATATATATTATATATTTATATATATAATACTGTACTAATTTATATATTATACATATATATAATATAAATATTAGTATATATATTAATAGTTATTATATATATATAATATATATTATATGGGGCCAGCCTTTGATGGGACTGTACTCGCATTTATTGGAGATGAGAGAACAACCCGGCATGTGCTTTAAAAACTACGTTTGAAGCTCCTTTTTGGGGACTGGTACTGGCCTAGTGTTCTAGAGCATCCGGTCTTGTAGTTTAACTCAGGCAACGCGGAGTCCAACGTTCGCATCCCGCTGATGAAAGTAAAATCTTCTGTGACTCATTCATTTATATGGGGGCCAGGCCTTTGAGTACTTCAGCATTATGGGATGAGAAAAGCCAGGGTGCCTTTTAAAAAACTACGTTGAAGCGTCTTTTTAATGGCCGGACGTGGATGGCCTAGTGGATAGAGCATTATGCCGGTATCGTGTTCAAACTCAGCAACGCGGACGCATACATCCCACCTCGTTCGGCAATCCGCTGACGAAGAGTAAAATCTTTCTGTGACCTCAGTTTCCATATTAAACATGGGGAAGGCCTAAGGCCTCCACATTGAAGCTACCATCCGCCACCGACCACTTCATCCATGGAATCGAGAAAACGGCAACGTGCCCTTAAAAAACATACGTTTCGAAGACGTCTTGTTCCCTATGGGGACGTGGGCATGGCTAACAAACAACACACAAAACCACCCACAAACACACCACTACACGATGAGAGTTCCTCAAAAAGCACTCACTCACCCGGTTGATCTAACGCTATAAAACTACAGCACAAATAACCGCCGCGGAGCCTTCCCTCCAATCCACGTCACTCCGACACTCCGACTGCACGATAAGACCGTCACAACCAATCGCTACTGATCGACTTCCAATCCTCATATCTCTCAATCATGCACGACATGAAAGTCACAGAAGAGCTTTACTCTTTCCGTCAAGCCGGGATCTCGAACAACCACGTATAGGAACTCCCGCGTTTGCTGAGTTAACAAAAACGGCCAATGCTCTATCGACGTTAGGCTACACGTACCCAATAAAAGAGCTTTCAAACGTCAAGTTTTCCACTATCTATAAAGCGCCCAAAAACAACCCCCACAGAGTACTTATACTTTCTTCTGTAATTTACTACATCACCCATAAAATTGCTGGAATAACTGCACAAAGGCCTGAGCCCACATATAAATGAAACCATGACGATCAACCAGAACAGATCTTTACTCATCTCGTCAACGACGGGATTCCGAACGCGTGATGGGACTGCATGCATTGTTCGAAATAGCACAACAGATTAACAACCAACAAACTGTGATGCTCCTATCCCACACGAACCACCTAGGCTCCATCTCACCACTTACACACACCGTCTACCCCTAATACCAACACGCACGCTCTCAAAAACGTAGTTTTATAACCAGCCCAAGGTTTTACATCAATACCCAAATAAATGCTGACCAGTAGTCAAACGGACCCTCCCCACATATAAATACCATGAGTCACAAGACAGAATATTTTAACATCTTCGTCAGCAGGAGATTTCGACACGTGCGACTCACGACGTTGCTGAGTTTCATACAACCACCGCGCACATGACCTCTCATCCACTTGAGGACCCATCCAGCTCCCCCATAAAAGACGCTTCAAACGCTCGTATTTTTCACCAAAGCACACCCACCGGTTTTCTCATCCATATAACTCGCCTGAGTAGTACGTCAAAAAGGCCTGGCCCCCCATTTTAAATGAATTGAGTCACAGAAGATTTTACTCTCGTTCAGCGGGATTTCGAAGTTGGACTCCGCGTTGGCCTAGTCAATGAATATGTCACTAAAATGCTGAGTTACCTTGAGTGGCCTTGGCCCAACTGCAGATTCATTTATGAAGAGTCAACAGGAAAGATTTTACTCTGTCATTCAGCACGGATTCATAACACTGGACCTACCGCGTTGCTGACGATGGGTAACAGTAACCGGATGCCTAATAACCACTAGTAGCGCCATCCACGTACGCGCAAATAAGAACGCTTCAACGTAGATGTTATTTAGAGATGCACAGTGGAAGCGGTCTGTTCGTGCATGCCACGATTAAACTTGTCGTGATGTCACTGCAATAGTCGCCCTCGCCCCATTTCATGAATGGGGGCAAGCAGCAAAGTTTTACTTCTTCATCAGCGGGATGTGCGAGACAGCTAGCCTCCGGGCGTTGCTGATCCACTCGTAACAGTAACCGGCGAGGCGCTAAACCACCTAGGACCATCCACCGTCCCCAAAAAAGAAGACGCTTCAAAACGTAGGCTTTACTTAAGAGCACACCGGTTTAACCCTAACAAATCGAGGGTTCCCATTTTAATTTGGGTGTGTAGATGTGTACAACAGGAAGAGTTACTTACTTCTTCTTTCAGCCGGGATTTCGAACACTGGACCTCCGCCCGTTGCTGACGGTACCAGTAACCGTAGCCTTCAGCACCACGTAGGCCATCCATCCGTCCCACAAAAAAAGAACGCTCTCAAACCGTAGTTTTAAAGCACCCGGTTTTCTACACTCCCGCATAAATGACTGGAGATATCCTCAAAGGCCAGGCCCCCACGTTTAAAGGGTGTAGTAGGGTGATATCGAAGTCACAGAAGATTTACTCTTCTTAGCGGATTCGTACCACTGGACCTCCGCCGTTGCTTGAGGAAAGAGTGGGTTAAATGAATAGGTCACAGTTAACCGAGACGAGCATAGCTACGATTGGCTCATCATCTAGGCCATCCTCACGGGGATTCGTCCCACCAAAAAAGGAACGCTTCAAACGAGAATGCGAGCCGTCGGTTTTCTCATCCCATAAATGCTGAGATCTCAAAGGCCTGGCCCCCATTTTATAATGATGGATCACACGAAGAATTATTACTACTTCTTCTCACGCGGCCAAACCTTATATCATTACCT
>JABUQX010066069.1:7500-10000 GCA_015478945.1 Trachelipus rathkii | reverse complement strand
ATATATATATATATTATTATATTATATATTATTATATATATATATATATATAGTATATATATTAATATATATATATATATATAAAATACGTGTATATATATAATATATATATTATATATATAATATAAAAAAAATATATAATATATATAATATATATATATATATATATATATATATATATATATATATATATATATATATATATATATATATATACTATATATATATATATATTATTATATATACATATATATAATTATAATATATAATATATATATATATATTATATCTATATATATAATATATAATATATATATATATTATATAATACATACTATAAATATATTATATATTAATCGATTGATGGTTCTGTGGCTAATTTCTCCAACCTGAAAAGGCAATTCATCTTTCGCCTCCTTTTCCTCTAACTCAACCCTGACGAATTTCGTGCATTCCTTTGTCCTACTCCTGTGTCCTCTCGAGGTTCCTATGCCTTTGCTGTGATTACATTTGATCGGGTGCATGGCTCCTGAAATCTACGATTTATGAACGTTAGGAAGGCGGGGTGGCCGGAGGCATTTCCCCCCCGTGTTTAGGGAGGTGTTGCTTCCGTGCTGGCCCCCCCTGTATCAATCTATAACTCGTTTTACGTCTCTATACTAACCCACTTTGCCCTCAGTGTGGAAGCACGCACATGTCCAAACCTATTCCGAATAAAGGAAGCCGCTCTGATCCTTCAAACTATCGGCCCTATAGCTCTCACTTGTATTTCTATCTAGATCTTTGAAACCCTTCTTCACTCTCATTTCTTAAGATCATCTGGAATCTCATCACTTCTTCTCGATCCGCCAGTACGGGTTTCGGCGTTCGAGGTCTACTTGGCGATAGTACTCCCTATCTTAACTGATTAATATGGTTTTCCGCCGCTTTAGAACTACGGGAGAACTTGCGTGTGGCGCATTGACATATTCAAAGCATTTACTGGTATGGCACGGGTCACTAACTTCTCCAAGCTCCCTCCTTTAGGGTTCCTCCTACCCTTTGCCTTACTAAGTCTAGCTTTTCTTTCAAATTGCTCAATATCGGGTTGTTGTTGAGGGCGACTTCTCCTTCCTTTTCTGTCAATAGTGGTTTTCCTCAGGTTTCTGCATTACCTTTTACTGCTCTTTTTGTACTTTTCATTAATGATCGCTCACCACCTCCACATCTAACTCTATCCACTCATATGCTGATGACTCGATCCTTCATTCTTCAACTCATTTCAATTTTGCTCCTTCTTTTACTTCTAGAATTGTCTCGTCTTAATCTTTCCGATTCTATTCTCGGTGACCTTGATGGGATTTCACAGTGTGGTACCCAGAACCTTGTGAATTTCAAATAAATAAAAACTCAACTTCGACAAACCTTCCCCTTTAAGAAACCTTCTAACTTTTCCTATCTCTTTCGACGGTCTCTCGTCTCTCCTGTTGACAATATAAACTTCTGGCCTTAACATAAAACAAAAAACATGTCTTGGAAACCTCAACATCACAATGGTTGCTAGGGCGGCCTCAAAGAAACTGGGAGTTCTGTTTAGACTGCGAGACCTTTTTTCCTCTTCTCAGTTTTTACTCCCGCTATACAAGGGCCTCATCCCCCCTTGTATGGAGTACTCTCTCATATCTGGGGGGGCTCTGGTTGCACCCGGCTTTTAGATAGGGTCGAGTCAAAAAGGTCAAAAGGCAAGTAAATTGATTCCGTACTTTCTAGTGCACTTGATCCTCTATCTTTGCCGCGTGATGTTGGTGACTTTATCTCTTTCTATAAGTACCTAGTGGCAGTTGCTTCCGGAGGAGGCTTGTCACCCGCCGTACCACCACCTTTACGTCGCCCTCGTAAAGCACAAGGCGGTGCTGTACTTGCACATGAGTGTTTGTGTGATATTGGTAACTCCAGACCTGAGTTCTCCTTGCGGTGCTTTCTGTCTTTCCGTGTCACCCTCTGTTTCTTGCTGGATTGCTCTTCCATCTTCTGTGTTCTTGCTGAATTTAAAAAATCGTCCGCCCACTTTCAAAAGGCCTGCGGTCTGCAGTCATCTGCGTAATTGCGTTAGTTGTTCGATTCTGAGGCGTGTAACACCCCCCCTGAATAGGGCTCTGCCGTGAGTGGTGGTGACAACTGTAATATACTATATATATATATTATATATATATATAATATAATATATATATATATATATATATTATATATATATATATATATATATATATATATACTATATATATATAATAATTATATATATATATAACGATATATCGGGGGGTTATGGGACAGAGTGTTATTGCTGAAATGCTTTCCAGCTTTGTATTGGAAGAATCACCAAGTTTAACTTGCTATTTGGTTGAAAACTAGTACTCGGATTAGGGTTGTTGATGAAATTTTGAACGGGAGGTTGAATCAAGGTCTGCTTTTGGACTATTTGAGAAGTCGGTAGTATAGGCAATGCAGGCGAGCAGGTTGC